>JASAOD010001787.1:0-27365 GCA_030849845.1 Crithidia brevicula | reverse complement strand
TTCATCCGGAGAACCTTCGAGCCAGACTCCACAGCGGTCATGGTGACGAGTTGCGAGGGTGAGAAAGGGGAGAATAAAAAGGGAGACAGAAAAGTCTAGGTCGTGAAAACCTGTGAGAAAAAGTGAGTTGAGAAATAGTTTTAAAAGTTTTAGACAGCAAGTAGCACAAATAGGAGATTGGTCAATGCAGGACAGCAACATGCAAAAAGTAATAACAATAAGAGAAGGAAGTGGAGGAGAAAAGATGCGAGGTGTTGGAAACGGAGAGGTAGTGATTCATGCAAAATACGTCACACACGTGTTGTGGTGCAAAGCCGAGAGCAAGAATAAGCGAGAAAACACATCTTACAAAACGTTGGGCTAGATGCTAGAGTAAATGGGCCGGTGTTTCCTGGTGGTACAAAGGTACAGAAATAGTGTTTGTATTCGCTGCCTCGCTTAACGTCAAAGCAGAGAGTGAGTAATTGTTGCCTTTTGCGCACTGATCAATAGCGAGCACGGTGACAACGAAAATACAATACATGTAATAAATAGAAAGGCAAAGGAGTTCACTGACCTGCCGTTCAGACAAAAATAAAAGGAGGAAATACACGTCTGAACGTGCAGTGGCAAATAAAGACACGCACATTAGTGTCTGTTGTGTACATCTAAAAAGAGAGAAAAAAAAAAGCAGCAGAACTATACAGTAAAGGTGGCCACAACTTCCACAAGCGCGAGCGTGGTGCGGACAAAGCAAGTAAACGTTCCATAACAGAAGCAAAAGCTAAAGAGTGTGGAACTGGAAACATAAGTTATAGAAAAAAACGATGGTAGTGTGATAGCTGGGGCACGAGCTACGCACTGCTCTCCGTTGCGGGGGCGAGCATGGCGTCGTTCTTCACCTTAGTCTCGTAGTACTTCCGCCGTGTCTCCTCCAACTCTCGCCGCAGTCGTGCAACTTCGTACCGCAGTTCTGCCGTCTGCGTCGCCGTCATGTTGATCTCCGACGCCTTCTGCTTCATCTGCGCGTTTTTCTTCTGGAGGTCTTTTTGGTAGACGTTCAGCTGCTTTGCCACTTGAGGGCCGGGCTGACGCGCTGACATCGCCTGCAGCTCCAGCACAAGACGCTGCTTCTCCTCGAGCACCATCTCCTGCTTCATGCACTCCTCCGACTTGGTGAGCAGCTGGCGCTGGAGCAGCTTCATTTTGGCCTCGAGCTCCGCCATGGACGGCTCCGTCCCACCCACACGGCGCCAGCGAGATGCGTTCTGCGAGTTCTCCAGCTCCTCGGCGAGAGCCGCCACCTTGGCCTGCTCCAGCAAGACCTCCCTCTGCTTCTGCCGCAGTCGGTCTTTCGTCGCGGCCACGTCGCGGCCGCGGACTTGAGCGAGGACGGATTGATGCTGAATCTCCTTTGTCTTGAGATTTAGCAATCGCAGATCATCGAGACGGTCCCGCAAGGCCGCCTCACCATCGTTCACCGTGCCCTGCAGGAGTCGAAGCTGATCGTACAGGAGCCCTAGCTCGTCGTTGCGACGGATCAGTTGGGCGGCAAGGGTGTCGCGCTCGTTGCTCACCTTCAAAAAGTCGTGCTGCTGCGCTGAGAGGTTCGTGTCGCACTCCTGCACCACCTTGACCAGTTGCTTGATGTCCTGTCCGATTCGCTCGCCCTCTTCCTTGGTGGCGTCGAAGCTGGCGGTGCTATCGTTGACCAGCTGTCGGGCCTTGGTGAGGCGCTCCTTCGATACCTTGTACTGGGACGAGTCGGTTTGGCACTTGCGCGTCTTCAACGACAGCTCTTCTTTGAATTGCTGCACCTGGTGATCAACCACCTTTACACGCTGCTTGCATTCCACGATCTCGTCCTGCGCGTCGACGAGGCGCTTCGACAGTTGGTTCCGCTCCGCCCGCATTTGTTCGTATTTCGCTTGCTGCTGCGTGAGACGCCGTTCGCTCTCCTCCAGCTTGCGCTGCGCCTCATCGACCTGCACGGCGGCCATCTTCAGCTCCTCCGCGGCGCTGTTGCTCTGCCCGCTGACCTGAGACACCTCCACTACGCTGCTCTCCCGCTCCTTCTCGAGGCGCTGCAATGTGTCCTTCAGTCGGCGGCCAACCTCGATCTCTTGAGCAATGCACTCCTCCAGCTCAGCCTGTTGGTCCGCCTCATTCTGGACGAGCTTCAGCGTGGCGGCCTGCAGAGATTCTTCCTTGGCACCCTTCTTCTCCAGCAGCGCGCACTCGCGGTCCAGCAGCTCCACCGCCTCCTTCAAACTGGCCCTCTCTCGCTGCACGGCGGCGATGCGCTTGCGCACCGTATCCTCCTGGTACGCCAAGTTCTCCTCGTCCTTGCGAATGTTGTCGATCTGCTGCTTGAGGCGGTCGAACTCGCGAAAGTCGCGCTCCTCGATCCGCGACACACGCGCGCACTCGTCACGGGATTCGATGACTTTCTTCTCCGTGGCGCTGATCTGCGTTTCCAACTCCTGCAGACGATTGTGCAGTGCCGTGGTCGTGTCCACGCTGTCATTGTAGGATTGCTGGGTGTGGTAGAGTTGTGTGTCGGCCGTGTCCAGCTGCTGCTGCAACGTTGTCGCTTTGCGCCGCAGCTCCTCCAGCTCGGTCCGGCGGCCCGACACGGCGCCTTCAACCGCGGCCAGGCGGTCTTTGCGGTCCTGCAGCGCCTTCTCGCGAGTCTTGAGAGTGAGGAGAAGCTCCTTGCACTGATACTCGGCCCGCTCCCGGGCGTTGCGCTCGCGGTTGTACTCCTGTCGGACCAACTCCAGCCGCTGCGTCAGCTGCTTCTTCTCCTGCTCATTTGCCTCCGTGGCAGCCTTGCGGGCGGCGAGGGACGCTGTCAGCTCGGCGATCTCTCTCGAGTACGTTTCCACCTGCCTCGACATGTCCTCCCCATCAACGAGGAGGCGCTTGTTGTCCAGCTTCAGCTGCTCCAGGGTGGTGGTGGTGTCTGTCGTCACATTCGTGCCATCGTGGATCATGCCCTGCAGGGACTGGATCTCCAGCTTCAACGTCTGCACCATCTCACGTGCACGGTGGTCCTTCTCGTTGGCCACGTCCACCGTGCGCCACGCTTTCTCGATCTCCTTCTTCAGTGCTTCGATGGTGCTGTGATCGCCTTGGGACAGTTTCACTGCCGCCTGCATCTTTGCCGCATTTGACAACAGCTCCTGTGTCAGCTGCTGGCACTGTGTTACGATTTGCTTTTCCGAGGCATGACTTTTCTTCAGGGCGCGGTAGAGCTTCTCGTACTCGAGACGAAAGTGGCCGAGGGACTCCTCGCCCTCAAGAGCCGACATCGCCTCATTGAAGTCCCTCTCCAGCGAGGTGAAGAGGTTGTCTGAGACGGTGGCCGTCTGCTTTGCTGCTTCCGACATGATGGCGCGCTGTTGTCGGTGCGTAATGTATACAAAATGCTAATGAAATGGCGAAAATAATTGGTCTCTTCAACACGAATATTTTTGTATCTGTATCTGTATATTGGCTCTTTTTTTTTTTTTGAGGGAATCGGACTCGGCCGATTTTGTGGTGCTAAACAAAGAGGAGGGATAGGAAAAGAGAGAGAGAAAGGAGTGCGAGCGATTGAGGCACGGATTGAAAGAGAAAACTTACATTGACCGAAAGAACGACAGATCTGTGCACAAATACTGAGTGGTAATCCTATCGTGGTCTTCAGTCATCAGAGAAAGACGACTAAGAATTCCAGCTGCTATTCTCTTTCCCGACCTCTCTCACCTCGGCTTGAACAAGCGAGAAACTCATCGGTTAACAACAGAGAGAGCGAGACGCATTACTGAGACCTTTTCTTGAGGGTTTGTGTTTGTGTGTGCGTGAAATCGTCTGATCCCCGTAACAGAAATTGCACAGTCGCACTCACACGTGCGTCAGCGAAAAAGGAGAAAACGAAAGATGTCACTCAAAACGCGGGACGATGAGGCATCAGGCAACGATCTATATAGTAATCTAACGAAGAGATTTTAAAGAAGCAGACAAAAATTGCGTGTGTGTGTGTGTGTAATTGTACCGTGGTGATATAGGTTGTCTCTCACTACGGAGAGAGCAGAGAAAACAATGCGCGATGAGAAGTATCAGTCTAGGGGGCGTACACCATAGCATCACGAAGACAATGCGACCTTTCCAAAGACTCCGTAAAGAGTTTGCGACCAAAAAAAGGGGGAGAAAATAAAAGCACAAGGTGAAAGAGATGCAAAAGACACTCGCCTTTGCTTTCCCTTTTTTCCCTTTTTCCTCATGCTGATTTATTTTTCTGGCCGAGGAGGGGACGTGACGCCAGCCGCAGCAGCAGTGGCAACATCCGCAGAGCCATTCGGCACTGTCGCTGATATCGCGGCACGTCGCAGCGTGCGCATCTCCTCTCGCAGCGCCTCCGACCACTGCAGCAGCTCGCCTCGGCTCACCATACGCTTCTCCAAATCCCCCAGCCAATCCTTTACCTCGTGAAAGGCGCCCTCCAAGGAGTCCTGGGTTTCAAGGTGCGTGATGCTCTGACTCTGCCGCTCTAGGACCTCCGCGACTTGCTGCTCCGTCGACACGATCGAGCGAATCTGCCGGTCTAGCTCCTTCTCGCTGCGTTGCTGCTGCTTCTTAATCGCCTTCGTTTCCTCGCTGAGCTGCGCCAGACATGCACTGAGGGTATCACAGCAGTGCTGCACTTTCTCCGCGTGTTCGGTGGCTGCCGTGGCCTGCGCCGCCCGCTGCGTCTCTTGATGGCGCCGCACAACATCAACCTCGTCCCGCAGAGCCTTCTCCGTCCGCTGCCGCGAATCTTCGGTACTGCTCAATGCCTGATGCAGCTGCCTCACTTCACCTTGCAGGTGCGCAATGGACAACTCCACCGCCTCTAGCCGGCGCTTTGTCTCGCGGTCGTTCATGTCGATTTGGTTGCGAAAGTCGGCCAGAACGTCGAAGACTTGATCTCGATGGTGGCACAAGAGCTCATCTAACTTTGCCACCGTCTTTTTGTTTGACGAAGAGGCAAGTGAGCCGCTAGACATTGCACTGCTGCCCCCATCCGCAACTACAGGTCCAGAAGGCTGCCATGGATTCGAATACAGCGTTGGGCTCTGCCCTAGAGTTGCAGACGACGGGAGCCGAAACTTCTCCAAGACCCTCTCCAGCTGCTCGTACACAACCGCAAGGTTATCACAGTGGTGATGCTTATCCGTCGACAAGGCCACTATCTGCCTCTCATGCCGCTCTGCTACTTGTCGTAGTGTGCGGATCTGGTGCTCTAATGAGAAGCCCTCGTTTCCATACGCGTCACTTCGTTTACGTTGGTACGCGCTATCGGCGGTGTTGCCAGACGCGAAGGGAGCGACGCGCTGGAACTCAGGGAACAAAGGTTTGTCTTGCCACTCCCTTTCGTCTACTAGATCAGTGATATCGCGGCTGCTATTCAGCGCGGACATTGTGAATGTTTTAAAAGAAAGCACAATTGTGAGAGAAGAAAGGGTCTATGGGGAACTCAAAAGAATTTGCACTCCTCTATATAAGAACAGTTGGGTACTGTACTGATCAGCTTTCTTTTTTAAAAAAAATCTATACGCGAATGGTTGCTCTTGTGCACCAAAAACAAAAGGGTTGAATGTACAATGCCAAGCCCGAATTCAAACGGAGACGGCAACGAATTCTGGCTGCCGTTGCGTTGTCCGTTGCAGGTTTCAGCAGCACTTTGGGTCCAGACGGGTGTACGCCACTTATAAGAGAGAAGAGAAAAGAGGAAATTAACAAAAGAATGACAAACGGCGCAGAGTAGACGCGCAAACGCAAAATTTGACAAAGACGGGACAAGCACAACGGGAAAAGGGGCAGTTGAGCATATCAGAATGTGAAAAGGAAGGAAAGAGAGAGACAAGAATGTACACTTCTATCTGTTCTACATAGATAATAATAATTGCACATGCAAGCTCAGGTCGCGCTATTCACTTGTCACGTGAACCTGAAAAAGTGTAGAACAGCACAATCGTGACTGTTGTGCTGGTGTATGCATCGGTGCTGACAATTCATATCCGCAGCTCCCGTCAAATATCGAATTGAGGGGCGAATATAGTAAATCGACGCCGTTAACACATATACACACACCTTTTGCTCTTGTCAAGGTTGTGTGGCGTCTCTCAAATTTTACGCCCACGTCAGTTCTGGGCAAGGGAAGGGTTTCTGCCTTCCTGTGTAAAAAAAAAACCTCTTTCCTTGTGAATTGTGTTCAGCCGCCTGGGCGGCAAGCCAATGAACATGAAAAACTACTAGCAATACTCCAGGCGCAGGGCAGAGAGAAAAAAAAATAAAGTGACACCAAAATCACACAGAAAACGACCGCGAGATAGAAGAAAGATGCAAGTGTCTGTGCACCAGGAACAAAACTGCGTGAGTCGTTCTAAAAAATTGAAAGACAAGGCCGTAATGGGCATCGATACCAAGGAAAAAAAAGGAGACGAAAACGGGAAGATGAGGGATACAGGAAGTTCGCTGATAATCACCCTAACCACTAAGCTATATACGGTAAGTCAACAACAAAAAGTACGTCAGAGATACTCATAATCAGATTGGCCGCTCTCCATTGAAGTGCAACGCGTTTCAAAAAAAAGAAAAGAAACCGATTTTGAAACCACATGGACCACAACGAGAACGCTAAACAACTGAGAATCCTTCCAGGCACAAAAGTAAAAACTAGATGAAACACAAAGAGCGGTACTCCTCCACACTACCAGCGGAAATCGTTGAAGATGTTCGTGACATCCATGTAGGTGCCGTGGTACTCGCTATCGTAGGAGTCGGTGTTGTGCTCTGCAAACAGCTTCACACCAGGCGCGGGTGGTGCCATGGCGAGGTTCTTGTCATCCGGGCGGTTCGCCGGCGACCAGCCCTGCGAGACGCGCGTCATCATGTGGTGGAAGGGCTCGCGGCCCTCGGCAAAGTCGCGCACCTGCGCCTTTACTCCAGGCGTCACGTGGTCCTCGTACTTTATCATCAACGTCTCCAGGTCGCCGAACGCCTTGGCCCTGTGCACGACCTGGTCGCCGTAGCGCGACATGTTCCGGTAGGACTCCGCCACGCTCTCCTTGTGCAGCAGCGACGGGTAGTAGGGCCGCTTAAACTCGAACTTGCTGACATCACCGACCTTGCGGGCCGGCGCACCGCCCCAAATTTCGCCGTCGCCAATCTTTGTATCTGCCGTTACCACGCTTCCGGGGAGGATGTGCACCATGATGCCTGTCGTCACGCCCTTCATGATCTTCGTGTTGTGTCCGATTCGGTTGAAGGAGCCGATGGAGCAGCTATCCAGGTAGCAGTTGGATTCGACAATCGTGTTGGGCATGATCCGCGTCACGCCATCCATACCATCCCACTGTTGGTAGGGGTTTAGCAGCTCGTGGCGCTGATACGCCAGCAGGTCCGTTGGCGCGTCGCTCATGATGCAGGTGTTTTCTAGAATCTGGACGCCCTCAGCGAGGTAGACGCAGTTGGTGTCGGCACGAATGGTCACGCCTTCCATGATGCAGGCACCCACGCCAATCACGACCTGGCCTACCAGCGAAGCCGTCTGCCCCACGTACTCGGCAGAGGCGTTCACAGACTCGTGGTAGTTGTTCGGCACCTTTTGATAAAAGTACAGCTGCGCACACACGCGATTCATCGAGAAGGGTTCGAGGTAGTTTTCGTAGAGGACCTGCATGAGTCGGGAGCCCTTCGGCACACGGCCAAAGTCGCCGTAGGTCAGCTGGTGGAAGCCGCCGTCGAGGTGGCTCATAAGGCCGTACTGCATCAGCGCGAGGGGGTGGCGGGGATCCTCGGGGTCCAGAAAGGTACCCGTGCGATCGTTCAAATTCGTCATGCTGCTGCCACCCTGCAGCGTCAGCGTCTCGATCGGGAGCGCTTTCAGGAAGTGGGCCCAGCCGGGACCGGCGTACTGGCCTTGCTGATAGCCCCAGAGCACATCGGGGTGGACGGGGCCGATGGCCTCCGTCTGAACGAAGCGGCCGAGGGTGCGGCGCAGCATGGTGCGCTAGTAGAGTGGTGGGGATGGGGGGAAAATGAGCTACCTATCTAAATTTGATGTCACTCCGCACACACACACATACACACACGCAAATCGAGGAAGTGAAAAGGCGTCTGGTACAGCAAAACGAAGCTCCAGAGATAAAACAATAGTTTTGTCTCTCGAATCAACGTTCGGTGTGTATACGCTGTGTCACTTCTAACGGACGAAGTTACCTGTGACGCAGATGTGTACGTGTCCCTGTCTATTGAAAGTGGTGAGGATGCACTACTAAATCTACCTATTGGTGTCGTGGTAAAGTGAAACACTTTCCTCGTTCTTCCTTGAGAGAAGAAAAAGCAGAAAAAACACGAAAAACACACAAAGGGTGTACTAGAGAAAAAACAAGTTTTGGGGATAAGGACAAATGCCTTTAATAAGATTCTAAAGAAAGGTTGAAGAGTTGGCTACTAACTACACCGCACAAAAGAGACGCACTGTCTAACGTGTGTGTGCTATTTCAACGTAAACCACAAGGGCAAGATGATAAGGACAAAGGTAAGTTGCCAATCATCGGGAAGAAAGAGAGAAAAAGAGGTCCCCGGAAAAGTCAAGTAGAGAGAAACAGATGAGAAGAGTATTTAAAAAAAAAGGCGGAGGAAAGGGAAGAGGTGGACCCAGGTAGTGAACTAACACGCGCTATTTAGAATACGAAGGGCATTGCTTTTTTTTTTTCTCTTTTGAACAGGAAGAGAAAGCGCTGCGGAACCTCAGAACACCACGTGCACGGTATGCACAAGGTATCATCAAAGTTGAGACACACAAGTTTTCTCAGACTTGCTCTACAGGCAGCTGTATTTACCTGTGGGGAAAAGATCCGCTGAAAACTACAAGAAAAGAGAGAAAAAGGCAGAGCTTCGTTCCGTCGTTTCGGGTTTTGTGCCTTCACAATAGCGACAACTTGATTCAATTCATAGTCCCTTTGACGCTACAGAGAAAAACAATATGAAATTTGCAGACTCTCTTCTTAGATTGTGTGTTTGATTGTCTAATACTTTTTTTTCTTTTTTTTGTAAGGGTTGACAAGCCTCTGGTGAGGAGAGCCTTAGAAGTACATGTGAGGAAACAGCAGCACTCACGTCGTCGCAGATCATAATGCAGAATAACAAACAAAAGAAAAAACAGGAGAAAACACCAGCGGAATATGATTGAGGTAAACGCGTAAACCAACAAAGTACTCAAAATGTTCGCGACTAGTCACCGAAGCCATGCGTTGTCTCCGCATGCAGAATGGGAGCCAGTGAGAGGGCGTCAAAACAAAAAGACAACGGAGAAAGCGTGTAGACGAGCTTTTTATTGTTTGACAAACAGAACAACGCACGAGGTGGTGTCGTGCGCTGCGCTCGCTGATTCTCGGTCTACATGTTGATCTGCTCCTCCTGCTGCCGCTTCAGCTCCTCCTCCATCTTAGTGGTCTTCTCTACAAAAGCGCGGCGCCGCTCATCCAGCGAGATTTTCTTTGTCACCATGCCAGACCACAAGAAGCCGTTGTACCGTCGACACAAATCGCCCACATCCCCCCACGGCGAGGAGACCGAGTTGGTCAGGTGCGACAGGATAAGCCCATTAAACCAGCGGTGCTCGGCTGTGGTGATCTTCAGGTGCTGTCCACTGGCAGACGTGCGCTCCAGCTGCAGGGTGAAAGAGGCCGGAAAGACGAAGAGAGGGATGGTGTACTCCGTCCAAGGTACGGTCAGCGAGATGTCTGTGCGCGTTTTGCCGTGCAGGAAGACTACGTCGTCCTGGTACTCGCGACGCACCTCCTGCAGATAGGGGTCCACCTGAATCGGGAGCTTTCCGAGAAGGTAGACGCCATCGCGGAGCTCGTTGATGCCCTGCATCAAGGCCATGGAGTCCTGCAGAGTGATCTTGGGAGAAAGTTCAATCGTGGCGAACAGCGGGGTCTGCAGCGCAAGAGTACGCATCCACACATCCAAGCACTCCCGCTCCTCGCTGGTGAGCACCGGGGAGAAGAAGCCGGGGCTCCAAAACGCGACGTAGCTGGCACGCTTCCGCAGTGTCGGTCTGCTGTAGCGCCAGTGCTGCTCAAATGGGTGATCGTGGCCTGCGGCGGAGCAGAGGAAGAGGGACGTCGTCATCGCCAGGTGAACGCCAATGACGGCGCCACACACTCGAGTGAGAGATCTCAAGAAAGGGGCCATTGCGAGCAGCTTTTCTCGCGTGCACTTTTAATATGATACTGTGCCCCTTTATGTATATTGTTTCAAGGGCTTGCAGATCCGTCGCGGATAGTGAGCCTCGAAAATCGCACGCCAAGGTACGATTAAAAATGGAAAAGGGAAGGAAAAAAGAAAGACAGAAGGAACCAAGCGTTGGTTTGTACGTGTGCGTAACGCACTTGCTCGTAGGAATCCCACTCTTTTGCTTCACTATGATAGCCTTTTTTTCGAGAGAGAAAGAACACGATTGGAGCGTAAGCAGTATAAGCAGGGCTAGTTCGGCTCTGATGCGGTATTCTGTTGGCTCTAGACAAAGTCGAAGTGGCTTGATCCTGCACGTACTTGAAAGCAGCTCAAAAAACTGTTTTGCGGGACCAATGTCGCTGCTATAAAGCGCACAAGCGGAAGAAAAAAAGAACACATGAAGAGAGAAGAGACAATGTAAGTGAGATAGAAAAGAGTTTTTTTTTCATTCAAAAGATAGAAAATTAGGACCGGTGTTGTTCTACGGAATCTGAGAGAACGCTTCGCGGTGGATAGCAACGTGGCCTAAGACAAGAATACGTCGTATGAAGAGCACTACGCACAAATCGTGAACACAAAAACATAACAAAAGCAAAGAGCTCTAACAATGCATGTACATGTTTTAGTAACAGTAGCAACGCCCTGGCATGTTGCGTATACAAGTAGGTCGCACCTTTACACGTGAAGCAACACGAAAACCGCACCAATCGTGTTACCAAAAACAACCGACAGGGACATAGCTTTGAACAACGAACGAGTTTATCTATGTGTTTTGCGCTCCCCTCTTCTTGAATGAATAGAAAGAAAAAACATAGATAACTCGTTGTCTGCTTGGCCTCTTCGGGGGACAATCCTAGCATTAATAAGAGTTGTGCGGGTTTTTTGTTGTTGTTGTTGATATAGTTAGGGTTAATAGCACTTTACACGAATGCACCAGGTAGAGCAAAAGAAGAGGATCCGCTCCAAAACACCAGCCACGCAACAATAGATATTTTCTTTGTATCATTCAATAAGCAGACGCGAAACCTCTCCTGCTTCCTGTGCAGTTTTTAAACTAGTTTATCATGAACGCATCAAGTTAGTGAAGCTTGGCGATAGACTGAGCAGAGTGAATTGGGTCGGCATGCACAGCCACCTCAATGTACTTCCGTTTCAGTGTTCTCAAATAGTGCAAATAAGAAATTTGTTTTGGGGGAATTTTGCTTGTCGGAAAAGCCGTCCCTCTCTCTCTCTTATTTCCGATGGGCTGCACGCACCTTCTTCTTTTCGTTCACGTTGTACTTGTGGTACGACGAGTAGGCACGTGGGTCTGCGAGATTCTTCTTCTTGTGCTTTGGCATCTCACCAAACATAGCAAGAGCATCGTCGTCGTTCTGCAACACCTGATGCGTCTTTACCTTGCTACTGGTGGTGCCACGCACCACGTGGGCCAGCTGATCCTCGCGGAGCACCAAGTTTCGGTTCGTGCCCTTCTTACCACCGCGCGGCTTCGGCAAATTGTAGATGGTACCACGTGTGCTAATCTTCCGTTTGAAATTGATGTAGAGCTTCTTCTCGCCGTTGCTGTTGACGACGTAGTTCACACGTCGCAGCGTGTCACCAGAGCCGCACTCGGGGCAGAACTGTCGGGTGCTGTCCACCACGAGCGCAAAACACGCCGTGCACCGCATCAGCCACAGGCGCAGCTCGCGAATGTGCATCCCGTTGGTACCCACAATTGGCACGCCAAGGTGCATTAACGTATTCTGCATCGCGTAGTCGGACGTCACGCAGGCCATCCCAGCCTCGAAAGCGCGACCGGTGACACGAGCGCCATTTTGCACCTCGTGAATATTCTCTGGGGTGATCCACTCACCCTCGCCATCGTCAGCAGCAGCCGCCTCGTCTCCCTCTTTCTGCTCGTCCTCCCAGCCGCCCCACCCAGGCAGACGGGCCTCCGCCGGCACCGCAGAGGGCTGGGCTTCCGCGCGCTCACCGCCCTCTTCGTTCTCCTCTTCTTCCTCTTCTTTCTCCTCCTCTGGGTCAACGTCCGCCTCGCTCATCTCATCCGTGACCACCTCAATCTTGTGCTCATTCTTCGGGTTCACCTGCGGTGGCCGCGGTTCAATCGGCTCACCCAGGAAGCCTCCTACCTTGCAGCAGTCCAGCGCCAAGGCGCACAGGCGGATATCGGTGCGCGACATGGCACCAAAGTCGCCCGTCCGCTCCGCACACGCCACCACGGCCGCGACGGCCTCGCGTGTTGGGTCGAGGACGGTGATGGCGTGCGGCAGACGCTCCAGCAGCTCCCGTGAGGCGCGGTCTTTGATCTCTGCGATGACTTGTGGGACGGTCACGAGGGCGTCGGCGGTGGAGAGGAAGTTGTCCATGCCCTTAATGATGGCGTTTGCATCGAGAATGAGAAGGCCCTTGGAGAAGGAGGGCAGCTTCACCTCCACGGTTTCGTGGGTTGGGTTCTGCAGTGCGCGCATGCCCTCGTCCTGGGAGGGGTTAACGGCGTACACGACCGTCTTCGGCTTCTCCTGGAACTTTGCCGCCTCCTCCGGCTTGATCGACTTCACCAGCGATGCCCACGACATTTTAGTTTTCTTGTTTTTGTTTTCTCTTCTTTCTGCTGGTGGTATTTGCTGTTGCTCCTTTTAAAAAAAGGCTGCGAGAAAAGACGCCACAGCAGCGCAAGTGAAAAATATAGAAAAGAGAGAAGATGCAGAAGTTGAAACAAGGAGGAATTCAAGAGCGTGAAAAGGGGAAAAGGTGCATCAGCAGCTAAGATACCATTACAGAAGTGCGCAGCGTTGCAGTGGAGTTGTAACGCACGGCAAAACGTGGCAGTCCACTCTCCTCTACTAGGAAAACAAAGGTCCAATTACCGAAGTTATGGCCGTCAAAATAGCATTTGCTTACTCCAGGCAAACTGCATGCAGAGTGTATTATTGTAGTTGTAGTTCAGTACAATTGTGTTAAAATGGTATGTGAGACAACAACAACAACATCAAAATGAAATAGAACATTGCCTAATCTTCCCTCGCCCCTTTTCTTTTCACCTTTAAAGATCGAACTCGCGAAGGCTCAACACCATGCGATTTGTCTTGAGGCGGCGCTCGAAGGTGAAAAGCAGCGCAAGCTCCGCCGCGTTGAGGGGGCGCGTCTTCTGCTGCACCAACGCAGAGTTCAGCACAAACGGGCCGCTGCGCACCAGGGAGATGAAGGCGCCATTCTTGCGCAACTTGCGCACTATGCGGTAGGGCAGCAGCGGCGTCGTGACAAGCAGACGCTCCTCACGGAGGAAAGGGGTTGTGGGAAAGAGGTGCGACACAACCACGTCGCGTGAAGGCAACGGCGGAGGGCAGCGCATACACGAACACGTCAACCCCACGTCTGCAGGCAGCAGCGACTGCACGGAGGTCTGGAGCACCACATCGAGCTCTCGTGCGGCACGCTGTACCACCTCGGGAGGAGTCCCGCGGGGGAAGCGCACGTCATAGACCCCAAAGTTGCCCAACGACTCGTTATTCCAGTAGCGCACCATGGACACGTCGTTGGACGCAATGCCAATGCCCTTCATCCCGTTGAGGAAGCCAATAGGACGCAAAACGTTGAGGCCGAGCAGAGCGCTGGGCTCGGTGCCCATGTGTGGTGACATGCGATGCACAAAGCTGCGGGGGTCCGCCTCCTCGGAGGAGATGGAGATGGCCGGATGAAGGTACAGAAAGTTGTAGGTGCGATGCAGCGCGCGCTTGAGGGCAGGCACCCACACCGTCTCTCGGGGAGAAGCCTCGGAAGCATCGCCCGTCTTCTCTTTCGCCGCTGCAGGTGTTTGCAAGACAGGCAGAGAGGAGCGGACTTGGATGTCCAGCTGCTGAAAGGTCTCCCAGCTCAGCTGGCTCTCCAGGTCGTTGGTGTTCGACACCACCACGTCGTCCACCTTCAATCCTCCACTTTTGGCGAGTGCCTGTGTCTCCAAAAACGGAATGCCGCATCGGTGAAAAAGCCAGTGATACAGAGACGGGGCGTGGGCGACGGTGTTGACTTGAGCGTTGATGAAACCACGACGGTTGCGCAGAAGAGCACTCTCCGTCAGCTCCGTCTTGTGCAGCACGCCAACACGGAAGACGCGGCCTTTGGTTTGCTTCGCCACATACTGCTTCTTCGACGCCGGATAGTGCCGCACGCTGGCAAGACGTGTCAGGCCCGTATTCAGCTTCTCCAGATTGAAACTCATTATCTATTTCGTTTGTTTTTGTTGTTATGAGAACAAGAGGTCGTGACACTGACACTCGTCTCTGGAGAGCGAACCCGTAGCGCCTATGAAGAAAAGAAAATTACTGTGCGAGGAAATGGGAGAAAAAAAAAAGTTTAGGTGAAATAAGTAAGATAAGCGCACGAACATTCAGCCAGTTGCCGCGCAGGTAAAAGTGGTCCCACAGCGTGGTCAATACCTGAATCAAAACTGAAAAAGCTATAATATAAACGAAAAAAAAAAATGCAAAAAGAGACCGCAGGATGAGATAGAAGTAGATGTTGAGTAAGCACCCGTCTTGTGCGAAGCTACGTTGATTGTTTGCGCGTTTACGTCCGGAGAGTGACAGCTGCTAAGTATAACGTAATCTTTTTCTTCTTCTTGTCCCTCTCCACCCTTTTAACTCTAGATACATCACCTCAGTCTTTTCTTTTTGATCTCTAGACGCTCATTAGCCCGAGATATAATGCAGCCGGATGTAGATTACAGCCATCATTGTCTCCATGTTTGCTGCTGCGTTCGCAAATATCTGCTTTTTCTTTTGTGTATGTGTGTGTGTACTTCAACCAATCGTTGCGATTATAACTTGCTCAACATTAAGCACGATTACTCGATTAAAAGAAAGCTAAAAGAAAAAGAATCGACCGCCACTACAAAGACAATACACAGATACGGTCACGCTTTAGTTGTGTTCAAACGCAGAACATCCTTTTTATTATTATTTGATTTACGCCGTCTCCAACGCGATGTCCTCCTCTTCCTTCTCCTCTTCCGGACCCTCCTCCGCCGCCTTTCGAGCACTCTCGGACTTGTAATTGGCGGCCTCGTCTTCGAGCTGTTTCGTGATGGCGGCCTGCTTCACCTTGTTCCGCTCCTCATTCACAAATCGCAGCGCACGGCGTGGCAGCACCACCGTGTCGGCCAGATGCCGCTGCGTCTGGATGAGGCGGTCCGCAACGAGTCGCTTCGTCTCCGCATCCACGCCCGCTGCCGATGCCGCCACCGCCATGGCGGAGAGCACATCGACACTGGATGGGGCAAAGCACTTGGACTTTCCTGCCGCCCACAGCTGGTTGGCGACTTCTGTCAGGGCAGCAGAGTCCCCTGCCGTCAGCGACTTGAGGTTGATCACCGTCTCCAACTGCGTCGCCTGCTCTGCAATGTCCCTCTCCGCCTCCTCCTCCAGCACCGCGATGAAGCGCTCGTCCTCGCTGGCCAGCAAGCCCTGCGCCTGGCACCACTCCAGCAGCTTCGAAAACTTAGACAGCGGCTGCTGCGCGACGTTGGGCTCGCGATGCCTTAGCACGCCCTCAAGGACGTGAAGAGCAGCCGAAAGGGCCGCCTTGAAGGTCTGAATCTCCTCCTCCGAAAGAGGATCTCGGCGACGACGCACCGGTGGTACGGTGCTTTCATCTTGTTTCTCCCCGTCATCCCCTGCGACGTTCGGCGCCGCCTCACTGTCCGGCACATCTGTCGTTTCCTCCTCCGCGTCCTTTGGCGCCTCAGCTTCCGTCTCTGCCTCCGCTGGCTCTTCATTAACAGCAGCAGCAGCAGCAGCAGCAGCATCGCCCTCCACGTCGGCATCCGCCTTTGGTGGTGGCGCAAACGCCGGCTCCACCACGCGACGTGCCTTCGATAGCAATTTGCTGATGACCTGGCACTTGGCGGCAAAGTCAAACTTCCCGCCAGCGGTACTGGTGCTGCTGTCAGCGTCGCTGATCAAGTTCTCCAGCTTCCTTGCACACACCTGCACGTCGTCCACCGTGCTGGAGAGTTCGATGAGGCGCTGCACACGGCCGACGGGGTCGAGGGCGGCAAGTTTCTTAAGCAACTCGCGTGGCGACAGCAGCGAGCTTGCCTCTGCCGGCAGCGTTGGTGCAACCAGCATAGGGGCAGACGGCGAGGACGATGCGGAGGCGCCAGCAACGCCACCCTCGCCCACGTCTGCGGTGTCGTTGTCGGCCTCCGGTGGTGGGGCGGGGAGCGTCTTCACTCCTTCGCCCCACGCCGGCCGGCGGACGCCGTGTTGCTCGCAGCGGATGAGAAATTCGTGAGCAGGGGGGTAGAGAGTGTGTTTGCCCATTGCGTAGACCGCGAAGAGTCGCTCAAGCGTCGTGAACACCTCGTCCTTGTGGTTTGTCATCAAATCCTCGTACACGCTGTCGGGGCGCTGGCTGATCGCCTGCAGAAAGGAATTCACCAGTTTGGGCTCCCTGAACTTCTCGCCCGCGTGGGACTCGCGGATGTACTCGGCTATGGTGGCCGCGTCCCCCAAGAGAAAGTGTAACAGTGCAAAGTTAGAGTTGGGCTTCTGGTCCTTCTTCTCGCGCTTCGCAGCGGGCTCGCCGTCTGCGCTGGGGTGGGTGCCGTGCTTCCCAGATAAGGAGCGGTGCCGCATCGTTTTCTTTGGCACAAAGCCACCACGACCACCGCCGTGATGGCCATGGCCACGTCCGCCGCGACCGGCCCCGCGTCCGCGACCTCGGTCACCACCACCGCCACGCCCGCGGCCCTCGCCACGACCGCGGCCCCCACGCTGAAAGCCACCGCGTCCATGAGAATCACCGCCGCGTCCACCACGCCCGCCACGCCCGCCACGTCCACCGCGAGTCGGCGCGCCGCTTGTCGACGCTGCCGCTACCGCTGACGTCGGCGTTGCACTTGCTGAAGCACTCTCCATGTTCTCACTGTGCTCGATGAACGCCAAAAATAAAAAAGAAGAAAACCTACACAGGTAGTAGCAAATAAACTAACACGAATACGTGCTGATCAGTGCGTGCGTACGTGCGGAAGATAGCATGTGTATGTGTGTGAGGTGAGAAGGAAGGGAGAAGTGAGAGAAAGGGAATGGTAAAGAGGTAGATAAGGGACGGTATCTCGCTACAAGCAACAACTCCCTCCATTGCATAGCAGTAAACAAATAAGACATATTTTCAATAAAGGGTTGGTTGTACTTTTTTCGCTTACACTATACAGCATTGTCACGTCCCGCGCAAGAAGGCTTCCTCATAACTTTTTTCCTTTTGTACTATTCGACAGAGAAAGAAGGAAGCAGACACGGGACAAACAAACAAAGCACCTTGTTATTGCTACTGTTGTTTTCAGCTGAAGTAGCAGCTATTCGACAACTCTTCATACTATATGCCCTCTACTGACAAAGAACACTCCAAAAAGGCTTTTCTAAAAGAAAAAAAAACAGCAGCTCGATATCCCCTGACGCACATTCTTATAGTAGGAGGTAGAGGTCAGCACAAAATTCTCTTCATTTTTTTTTGTTTACTTGTATGTAACACGCCCTCAGAACGCACCGTGGTGATTTAAAGCATTACAAGTATTGGACACTGTCCACGCTTAGGCGCAAACAACTTAAGAAAGCTGAACGGAACAACAACAAAAAAAAAAAACGTACAAAAAGATAGAAATCGATGAGCCCGACTTCTCTTCTCACTTTTAAAACAGCCGTCAAAGTCTAACAATGAACAAAAAGACCTGCATATAAATAAACGGAATGAAAAATAAAAAGAGGGCGAGAGAGAGAGCAAAGAGACAGTGGGGAAAAAGAATAATAAAGCACGCACGAAAGTATGTCGCTGCTCATAGAAATCGGGAGTCACTGAGCACACACCACCACCAGAAGAGTACAATACGGACAGTAAAACAAAGAAGAAGGGTAGCAACACATCATCTCAACGCTCATTGTACAACAGCAACGAGTTCTACCGTCTCTTTCCCTCTCCTGTCCCTCTTCACAAAGCCTGTGTATGTGTGTTTGTGTGTGTCTGCGTCGTTATGGCTTCCCAAACAAATACGAAGCGTGTTTTTTTATTTGTGTTGCCCTCCCAGCTTAATGCTTGCCGAGAAAAAAAGAAAAAGAGACCAAAACGTGAACACAGCAGTAGACAAAACCGTGCTCCAATGCTATTGCAGCAACATTGGTATTCGGGCAGAGATGTACGACTGAAAACAAAAACAAAAACAAGAGACATATGTTCAAAGGTGTAAAGTGATCTTCTCACGAAAAAGCCTCACAGCTCTACGCCTTCTGTGGCTCACTGGAGGACAAGCTCGACTGCGCATCAGCACCACCTCCCCCTTCCTGACCGCCCTCTGCCTCCTGTACTTCCTCATTCTTGACCGATTCCTTGGTGGCAGGTGTGGCGGCAGGCGCCGCTGCTGCGGCTCCGACGCACGGCGCTGGGACACGAGCGGCCCCCTTCGCCTTCGCGGTGAGGGGCATTCCGGGCTTGCGAACGCGGAAGCCGTACACCTTCGGCACGTACTGCTGAATGGGCAGCGGAATGGACACCCCGCGCTCCCGCAGCTGCATGAGAAGAAGATGGGGAAATGTGGTCCCCCAGAACGCGCCGTCGAGGCTGCGGTGGCGTGCGGAGCGTGGGTGGTAGATGTCCTCACAGCGGGGGCAGAAGAGCTTCACCGAGCTCTCCCGCACCACATCGCTTTGGCCCACCGGCAGCAGCGCGTGGCCCTCACAAAAGACGCGTGGGCAGCTACCAAAGTCACTCTGGACAAACTTGTCCTCCATCAGTTTAAGGCCTCGCCCGGTGGTGATGAAACGTGCATGAATGAGACCGTAAAGAATCTCCGCCGAGCTCTCCACCAAGCGCTTCTGCTCCTCCGTTAAGCTGTCAATCTCCATCGACTCCACATCGAGGATCAGCTCCAAGGAGTAGCTGTAGAAGGGCACCATGCGGTCCAAGCCTGTGAGGTTGAAGTCATCCGTAATGAAGTCGCGATCGACTACGCAGAAGAACTCGTTGCCTTTCAGATCGCAAAACCACGTGATCCAGCTCACGAGCTCCTCGTCTTCGTACTCGTATTCCATGTTGTCAGGTGAGTATCGCTCTTCCATCGGTTGCTAGAGAAAACTGCGGGGAAAATAAAAGCTAACAACAGAACAGCAGACAAAGCGGTGACGGAGGTTCTAAAGAACGAAAGGATTTCAAAAACAGTTGTCGAAGTACTTTTGATAATAGCTGAAAAACGAGAGTGTTTACAAGGTGCCAGATTCGCGCACGATCCCTGGCACTGCTCTGAAGAAATTCGCCGAAACGAACGCACACAACGCGTCTCAAAGGTTTTTTTCTTTCTTTCTCCGTTACGCGATTGAAAAAAAAAACAAGTAAATCACAAAACTTTTTAATTTGCCAAACAAAAATGGCAGAGGAGATTATGCCGCACAGATACGACAAAATAAACAAACACACACACAGACACGCACCTGAAAAGCACTATCCTTCACTTGGACTAGAAGAGCCACACATGAAAAACACCCAGAAAATAAAATTAAAAAGAATGAAAAGGACGAATAGAAGAGTGAGCGGAAATAGACATCCTTTTTTTATTACTCTCAGCAGTGTACAAAAAACATAGGTGGGATACATCTTGCAATACGGCGCAACACGAGATGTATTCCTGGTGCATAAACGCATTTCGCGAACACTCATACATATATACTTCAAGGCGGTGCGCGAAAGCGCAGGAGTCAGTCGAAGTACAGAGCGACACACAGCTAATACAACATAACAACAAGAATGAAGATGGTGTCGATGCTCTAGTATTTCTTCCAACTCTCCGAGCATCCACGCCTCGACCTCTTTCTTTTAGCGTACAAAGAAGACACCAGAATGAATGGCACACTTTTTGCGATGGTGTTGTTTGTGACCACAATGCGTTGAGATGGAGTTTTGCGCGTCAATCGATAAAAAAAAAAACACCTTTTGTTGTTTTATCGGCGCACTAACTCCAGGAAATAGGTTTTTTTTTCCGGCAATCGCCTCCGTGGAAGTGTGACAAAACACGTTCCATCAGTGAAACCGCTTCACTTGTCAAGTAACATCAACGAAACCACACACACACACACACACAATAGTGTAACGCGTACGCACAGGTGCGATCGCAAGCAGAACGCGTCCCGTCTATAACTGGTGACCGTTTGTCGTGCAATGAGAGGTACATAATTCCGTGTCCCTACTGTTCTCATTTCAGTAAACCTGCTTTTATTTGTTTGCTTTTTGGTTGAATTTGTTCGGAAAACCTTCCTTATGTACCCAAAAGAAGAGTCTTCAAAGGAAGGGAACAACAAGTGGTGCACTATACAGCACCAACAACAATTTTCAAAAAAAAGAAAAAAGAAGAAAACGTTATCCGCACCTTCGCTCCCTGTTATCGCGTTGCTCACCGTCAGGACGAACACACACTAGAATCAGAATCTAAATATGCTAAGATCGACCAATATCAACAATGTCCAACACGTGACGCCAAATACGAAACAGAACATTCAAAAAAAATAAACAAAAAATAGATGAAACTCATGCTTGTCGCATCACACTAATAACGGCCTGGCAGTTGATTTCACCTGCATTACAGGTTTCCATTACCAAGCCCATTCAGCGCGCAAGACATGGGACAAACAGAGCAAACAAGGGAAAAAGCGCAAGCGATACAAAAGGAACACCGCCAAAACACTTCCTTTTCTATTTCGAATATCAATAAGAGCTCCTATCGCTTTACCACATTTTTAAAAAAAAAAACACCTGCTACCACATTGGTCGTTTCTATTGTGTGGTTATTCGCTCCTACGGCACATGTGAAACTTCATATGCTCTCCGCCCTCGCATGTAGCCGTGTAGGTGAGCCGCAGAGCAACACGGCCTTTGAGAATACGTAGGGGAGGGGAGAGTCCTCATGCGGCAACAATACTTTCCGAACAAAACAAGGTGTTTATATGGATGTAAAAACGTTCAACAACAAACAATTATCGCCCGGCAACTGCTCAGAACAAAGAAACAAAACGCCCGGAAGAAATCGACAAGGATTGAAGAGTGGAGTATTGCCAGCACAACATCACACACACAACACAAGACCACAGAAAGGAAGAAGAAAACCACTTCTAAAGAAAATAAAATTAAAGAACGAAATGAATACAGAAAAAACAACGAGAGAAAGATGATTTCGAGGAAAGGGAATGGGGATGAAGGAGACCTCATAGATTGGATGTCTTCCTTCCTCACCAGCACCAAATCGACTTCCCAATCCTCGTGGGTGTGTATTTCTTTTTTTATATATATCTCTATGCAGACGCCTCAGCAGGGGCAGCAGGGGCAGCGGGGGCATCAGGTGCAGCAGGTGCAGCAGGGGCAGCAGTGGCAGCAGTGGCAGCGGGGGCAGCAGGGGCAGCGGGGGCGGACGCCTGGGACAGACGCGCCGCCTGCTCACCGTGCCACATCACCAGGCCGCGACCGTACTGAACCCCGCTGAGCTTGGCCATGTTGGCGCCCATAAACTTGAAGTACTTCGCCTCCAGCTCCTTCCCCTCCTCCACCACCTCCGGCTCCGCGCCGCTCACCTTGTCCGTGGCGTAGTCCGTCAGCTGCCCGCACAGGTGGCGCACCACGTAGTTGCCGGAGGGGCTGACGGCAAGACTCAGCAGGGCCTCATCCCCCTTCTCCATCAACGCACGCGCGACCTGGAGCACGAACTGGCCGCCGTCCTTCGTCTGCCGAGCCACCGTAAGCGCCTCCTGCACGCAGTGCGAGTGGTACTTCTCCCTCGATGACTCGAAGATCGTGTTCACGATGCGCTCGTCCAGCGTGCGGAGGGCGGCCTCGACGGGTGTGCCGGGGATGGCGCGTGCGGCGAGGGTGGTCAGCAAGGAGCGGTAAATGAAACCGTCCGTGTACGTGGGGTCCGTCGTGGTCCAGCTTGACGCCATGGTGGACACGAGGGTCTCGCAGTTGCGCACAAAGGCGTCGTGCTCCTTCTTCTTGCGGCTCGCGGGGCTCTTCAGCGAGCTGAGAATGGCGTCCGCAAAGATCGGCATCATGTAGCGCGCCAGGAATGAGCCGGTGACGTTGCGGCAGACATGCTGGAGGCGTGCCTCGACCGTCGCAGGCTTCTGTGCTGCCGCGGCATCGGCGTCAAGCTGAGCCTGCGTGGTGAAACGCGTCTTCTTGCGGCGGAAGGTCGGCAGCTCACCGGTGCACCACGACTCAGCCAGCGCGTAGTACAGGTGCCAGTCATGCGGTGCACTCGGCGCCTTGAAGTCCGCGATGGTGGCAGGAGCGTGCACCTGCTCCGCAGCAGCAGGGGCGGCCGGCGCCTCGGCCTTCTCGCCGTCCGCCTTCGCCTTTTGCGCGGCCTCGTCAGCGGGTGCCTCGCCGCTCTCCTCCGCCTCGCGGCCGCGCTTCATGCCTGGCTTCCGCCCAGTCTCCTCCGCCGCGTGCTCTGCCGCGCTGGCCTTCGCCTGCTCAGGGTCCATGGCGTGCAGAAGCGACAGAATGGTGTTGCCGCAGGCCGCGGAGCTGCTGAGAAAGACGCCGTAGCGAACCACGGCATCGCACAGCACCTTCAGCTCGGCCGCCTTGGGCTTCGCCGCCTTCGTCTGCGTCTGCCCAGCCGGGGCAATGCCAAAGAGCTCGAAGGTCAGGTCCGAGAGCAGCGGGTACTGGAAGAGCGGGTTGAGCAGCCGGAGCGAGGTGGTCCACTCCAGGCGGGCGAGCGGGTCGGCCTCCGCCTTTGCCGCTGGCGGGGCCAGCTTCTCAAAGAACGCGTGGCGCTTGCTGCCCACGGCGAGGGCGGCACGCAGAATGCGAATGCCCTGCGGAGAGGACATGAGCGTGTGGCGAGGCTTCTTGGGTGCCGCCGGGTTTGCGTTTCCACCAGCGGCAGTAGCAGCAGTCGCAGACTTCTCCCCCTCCTTCGCCTCCTCGCCGTCGTCGGCGTTGTTGTCGCCGTCGCCGCCGTCCTCTTCGCCCTCCTCGTGCTCCTTTGCCCCTTCGCCATCCTCCTCCTCGTCGAAGCGCATGAGGCGGGCAAAGAGCTTCGTCGACTCGTCAGAATCAGCGGACATGGCCGTCAGCACGGCTTCGTAGGTGGCCACCTCCTTCGTCAGCGCCTCCAACAGCTCCTCCGTTGTCTTGGCGTTCACATCCACCGACTGCTGGTCCTCTGCAGGTGCCGTCTGGGGCTTGTCGAAGGGCGTCAGCATCACCATCAGTGAGCGGAAGATGCCGTACACGGCACCCTGAATGTAGCCACCGCTGGCCACGTCCACAAGGCGTACCGCGTGGTTTGCCGTGACACAGGGCACCTGCATGAACGTCTCCGCCGTCTTCTCCGAGAGCAGCGCGTCGTCAGAGTGGCGGGGCAGCGACAGGCACGCTGCGGCGTACTTGCGCTGGATCACCACGAGCAGGCGAATGGGACCACCACGAGAGCGGGCACGGATCGCCGTCAGCACATCGGCTGGCACCATCTCCTCCGTGGCACCCTTGCGGCCCGCCTCCTCCAGCTGTGCGTAGCTGTCGAGGTGCACCACCGCGAAGGTCTCGTTCGGGCGGCCACCAAACTGGCCACCGCGGCCGCCGCGACCACCGCCACGCCCGCCACGGCCACCACCGCGCTGGAAGTCGCCGCCGGCGCCACCGCGAAACCCACCACGGAAGCCACCGCGGCTCTGCGAGTTGTAGGGCTGCTGGCCGCGGAATGCACCACCCTGGAATCCACCACGGTTCGACTGACCATAGGGGCTGTTTGCATTATAGCCCTGGTTGTAGTAGCCCTGCTGCGCTGCCTGCTGTTGCTGCTGAGGGTAGTAGCCTCCCTGGCCGTAGCCACCGCGGTTCACTTGGGCAGAGCCGCCATAGCCTTGCGGGGCACCAGCGCCATAACCGCCAGCGCCAGCAGCCTGATAATAGCCACCACGAGGTGCGTAGCCACCGGCTTGCTGTTGCTGCTGCTGAGGGGCCATCGGCTGCTGGTAGCCACCGCGTGGGGCATAGCCCTGACCGTAGGACTGCGCCGGATAGCCGCCCTGCTGCTGCTGCTGCTGGGGGTAGTAGCCTCCCTGAGCTGCCATCTGACCATAGCCCTGCATCACTGGCTGCTGCTGCTGGGCGGGATAGCCACCAGCGCTCGCGCCAGCCGGGTACCCCGCGCGCGGGTTCGTGTTGTTCGGAGCTCCGCCCTGCATGGTTTCTTTGATCGTTACTTCACGAAAGAGATGCAGGTCGTTTACTTTGTTCAGGGTATTTTTTTCCTTTTGTTTTAGTTTTCTCGTGTTATGCGTCGAAAGACAAGAAAAAACTTATGAGAACGATTGATGACAGCGGTGAGATACTGCAACAAAAGCTATTGCTTTTTTGTGCGAAAGGCAGAGAATGCAGTGCTGATTGGGGTTCGACAAAAGAAAACGAACAAGAAATGACAAATCAGAGAGAGCTGCGAAATATCTTGCTTTCTATTCAATAAAGAAGTTCTGTTATGAGTTGACGATAGAATCCACAATACACGAAAAGGGATGCAAAGAGAAAGAGAGATTTGGTTTCTTTAAAAAGTGTGAGCAACGATGTGCAAAATCGCCCACCAATGACAAGCGCAAATTTCGTTCGTGCCCGTGTATTTTCGTCAACGATTCAACAATGTTGTGCAGACTCAATGCGCTCTCGCTGAGGCATAAAGACGAGCCGCTTTGTTTACTGTGCTTGTTCCAAAAGTGCAAGCAAAGAGAAAAAGGTCATTAACCACTATATTTGAGCTAAAAAAGAAAAACGAGGACGACTTGCACTCGAAGCGTGCTGGCTACGTTTTCTTTTTCCCTTTTCTTGCTTCTTACAGGGATCAAATAAGAGCAAGAAGCGACGCTATCCGGACAGCTAACTGCGCAGTTGTCTTTAAGAGCGTCATACAACTATTTGTCAAATGCATACGCAGATGCGTCTTTTCACTCGTAGAGAGAGATGTCATAACACGACCCAACCAGACTTGCTTTCTCAAGTGCCGGAGTTTCAATACCCGCCTCCTACTGCGTCGCCGTTGAATAGCGCAAGCAGTGAAGTAATACAAAAACAAAAAACGGGCAGAGGCGGAATGCCCCGTAACAGAAGGTGGTGATTACTCTCAGCAGTATTAACCGTACTTTACATCTGCAACAGCACTCCCCCCAAACACCTCATAAACAAATTTGGGAAATAGTTTCACGTATGTACATCGATTGCAAAATAAAAAAGCAGCAAAGCACAAAAGAAGAGGAGATATATATATATATATCTATTGGACAGCTACATGAACCGCGCACGTTTACCAGTTTGTTCTACGGTAAGACGAACCGCCCATGCCGTCGTTGAGCTCGGCGGCTGTGTAGCGGGACTCAGCCAGCACCGTATCCCGCACCTGCGTCTGAAGGAGGTTCTCAGACGTGCAGCCCTTCTCAAAGCGGCAGGGTGCGGTTGAGCCGCCCTTCGTCATGGACGGTGGGTCATACGGAGTCACCACAATGCCTTTGCCGACGGCCTCTGTCAGGCGGGCCAGGAAGTCGGGGCTCCACCTCATGCGGTAGGTCCGATCCTGGAACTCGAGGAAGCCAACCCCGATGTCAATTGTCAGCGTGGACGCGGCGTTGCGCTCCAGGTATTTGCCAATTTCTCGAATGGAATCCTTCACTGCTGCCTCCACGACGAAGCGGTCCGTGCCAGCTATCTCAGCGATGGTGGTGTAACTCACCGTATTCGGCACCGTCGCGTGGTAGTGCGCGTCTCGCATCTCCAACACATTGCGCAGGTGAAACTTCGAGGTGAAATCGGGCAGCAGCACCAGCTGGGGCTTGTGATCCACCCGCACCGAGCTATCAAATCGCTCGACCTTCTGCACCTTGATGCTAGCATGTACAAAGTCAAGGATGACAGCCGACTTCTTCTTGAGCACCAGCTCCTCAAGCTGCTCCCCCAGCACACGCCAAATGACGTTTAGCTGATGCGCCGTCCCCCGATGCTTCGTCTGGAGTGTGTACAAACCGTCTACGCTGGCGACGATCTCTGCGATCTCGCCGTAGCACCCGCGGCAGGTTCGACCAGAGCACGATGACGATTGAGTCATGGCGACGATAAGAGGGAACTAATGACAGCCAGTGTGATTTCGTGCAAGTGGAAGAGTGTTGACCGGGTAATAAGCCTCAGATAAAGCTTTATTTTTTCAACAATGTGCTGGGATGGGGGTTGAGAATGCAACAGCTAAACAGAGCACAGAAAAAAAAAGTAGAAGAGAGTAGAAGAGCCATAGGAAGAGCACGCTAGTTCACCATGATATGAGATGCACAAGTTTCACATAAACGACCCTACCACCCACTTGAGAACGCGGGGCTTGCGCCGAGAACCTAAACATAACGTTGGAATTGAGCATCAATAGTAAGAACAGAGGCCAACATTGCCGGTCAGGTAACTGGTAACAGAGTTGCAAAAATACCGAAAGAGGACCTCACGAACGCTTAAAGTTTCCATAGGCAATCGTTACGTGTGGAGCAAGAGGAGTGTGCCCACCGAACGTCCTCAGCGCGAATGCGCAGGACCAAGCGTATTTCATTATTGCACACCCTCCTTTTTTATTAGCCGCAGCGCACTAGCTGACAAGTGTCTGCGCAGTGTATACTATTTTGTTGCCAATCTAGAGTTTTTCTTTTTCTTTTTGTAGATAGAAATTATCGAGTGATGTTTCTGATAGGCAATGAGTCGATCGGTATCGGGCAGTGCGTTGTTAGAGGGTTAATTCCCTCCTCGAATGCCTGTCCTCCGACACACAAACCGCGCTCTTTTGGCCACATTCGAGAAACACTGAACCACCCAAGACAGAAATGAAAAAAGCACAAAAGTGAAATCAGCTGGTTCAGATTTAATTGTCTTTCTCCTGCAGAGTTAACATCCGTTCCTCCAAAAAAGACCCTTGCAGCTCGCTGAAGAAGGTGATGCAGAAGGGGCGGGGGACCCAACACGGTAGAGACGCATGGGGCAAAAACGCGGGCAATGCCGGCTGGAACATAGTACGTTACGATCCTGGCCGGCTCTGCTGCATGCCCTCCTTA
>JASAOD010001786.1:0-27237 GCA_030849845.1 Crithidia brevicula | reverse complement strand
TCGCGAGAGCCTCCTTGCGGGCAGACTTCCACGCATCGCGCAGCTTCGCCTGCTTCTTGTGGTGGCGGGTAGACTTCTCCACGCGGGCCTTCTCCAGCTTAGCGACGACGTCGCTGTACTTCCAGCCGACATGCTTGCACATGTTGCCAAGGACCGTGAACGGGCGCTCAGCGCGGTAGCAGAAGTGGCGCTGCGCACGCGGGATCACGACACGGCCGCCGGTGCGGACAACGTTGGCCGGCACGCCCTCGTAGGCCACCAGCGAGTTGAGCGCCTTCATGCCGCGCTTGGTGTAGCGGGGCAGCATGCTGCGCACGGTGCGGGTGAAGACGTCGGTCGGGGCACGGTGGTGGAAGGGACCCTTGGTGGGGTTCGTCAGCTTGCGCTTGCGCAGGTACTGCAGGTACTTGATCTTGTTGCGGATCTCGGTACCGGCAATGGTGAGCTGCTCGCAACGCACCACGGTGATCTTGCGACCCATGAGCAGCTGCTTGGCGACCACAGCAGCAGCGCGACCGAGCACGTGATCCTTCAGGTCGATCACAATGATCTCGGGGCGGTGCTTCTTGATGCTCTTCCGCTGAGCGCGGGTAGCATACTTGCGGCTAGGGACGGCCATTTTCAGACGTAAAACAGCGAAAACACCTTTCTCATGTGGATAAAGGCAGAAAAGAGGGAGTGCGATGCGCCAGTGGTGGGGCGAACGGGTAGTGTGGAGAAATATATTAAAAATAGCCAACGAATAACATTTGAACAGCAAAACAGGAGAGGAGAAGAGCAAAGAGGGGTGAACAGAGAAGACAAAAAAAAAATGGCGTGCTGCATAGACAGTGCGGCAGACCGCGTATGGAGAGTTGACGCTACCCGATACAACCGGTAAGTCAGCACGGCTGCAGTGATTGTGCCTCTATCGTCTCGTTACAGGCACTACACATATAAAAAAAAAAAAAGAAACCTCCCGCTCTTGGATTGGCTCACAGGAAGCAAACGCTAAAGAGGCGACTGGGACTATCCAACACAATAGAAGAACGACCGCAAAAGAAAGGGAGAAAGAGATGGGACTCAGGCGCTCAAAATGGAAGCCCTCTATTGCGACCTAGACGCCTGTGGAGCGGCCTTGAGCTTCTTGTATTTCCTTGTTGGTGTGATGTACCTGCACATTCAGATAAAGGCGGAGGAGCAGGTGAGATCGGAGAAAGCCGAAAAGATAAACGCACAAAAAAAACAAAGTTGACGTGTTGCGAGAAATATCATTATTTTTAAGACTAATGAACATGTGTGAGTGCGTGCTTTACGCTTGCGCAAGCAACAGGAGAAAAAAAAAACCAATACCTTTGCAAGGAACCTGTGCAGGTGGTCGAGTTTTTCGAAGCTGCTCATCCCACTTTCATCTACTCGTCGTCAGAGTTCAGGGTCAAGGCGCCTCTAAGGTTGAGGTTGGCATCTTCATCCTCCTCGTAATCCCCATTCGCCTTGAGAACACCCAGATACCCAAACCCGAAACCGCACAAATGAGTTTCAGCTAAGGACGTCGACGTTGCCATCTGCAGGTCTTCGTGCAACTCGAGGTGTCGCGACAGCGGAACCTCAGAGGCCGCCAAGGTCTTTGCTGCCGCCGCTTTACTTACTTTTTGTTCGTTTGCACGCAGCACACGCATTCGCCGGCGGAGCCTCTGCTGCCGGCGAGAGCCGGTGCTGCGCCCGCGAACGCCGCCAGTCCCTGCGTTGTTCAGCCGTGGCGACACCTGACGCTTGCGAGCCGCAATGATGCGCTGCATGCGCTCATTCTCCACCACCACGCCATTGGGCGGGCCACTGACAGACCGGCGCTGCGGACGCCTTGCCGGCTCTAATCGTCCAGGTCGGCCCGGCGATGTCGCAACAGTTTCCGGCTTCCGGTCCTCCAGCGGCGACTCCCAGCCACTGAGGCCGCCACCAGCGCTATCTGTAGCATTCCGCACGCCGTTACTAAGCGCACGTCTGGCACCACTCTCTAAAGTCCCGAACTGTGGGTATCCATCACCAAAAGGTGAGCGACCAGAATACGCCTCATCGACCGCGGTGCTGCCCTCATCCTCGACAATACGAATGTAGTCACACTTTGGATTTGCTCGGGCAGGTTCGACTGCGACGGGCACGTTGCCAATACGTGAAGCAGCCTCGGCGGGGTGCGAAGGAACCAACGGCTGAAGGCGAGAAGGATGCGCGGCGGGCTTTTCATGCGCAGGCGGCGGCGATGGCGACAGCGAGACAGAGCACGACGGAGGAGGCAGCGATACGAGTGCGTCCGCCGCCGGGGCCCTGTGCGCTGCTTCGAGTGCTGGTAGAGAAGTGGGTCCCTCTGGGGCCGCCCCGGCAGACTTCCAAATTGGAGGAGCGTATGCGGGAACGGCAAACAGCGCCATGCTTTCTGGTGTAGCGTCTATGCACGCCTGCTCGTCGCTGCTTGTATACAGAGAGCACACTTTTCCTGACCCAGCAATCGCGATCGCGTCCATATATTGGCATGGAGGAAGCGTAAACACAGATTGTACAATTCCAGCAATGTGAAAGACCACCTGGACCCACTTGTTCCTCGGAATGATGAGTGGCAGATATGCTGTGGCAGAGTCAAGGCTGTCCTCGTCGTACTTCGCGGTTTTTATGTGAGTTCCAATTACAAGCTTCGTTCTTCGCGTATTGCTTTGCGAGACAACAACTTCGAGTGCAAAGTGATTCAACGAGTCGAGGCACAACTGCGCGATTAGTAGAGAATCACTCAACCGCAATGAGGAAAGTGGGCGGTCCTCGCGCGGAAGGCGCACGCTCGTTTCAGAGACAGTACCTTTCAATATGAGCACGGTTTTTTGAATGTGACGATCAACATCTAAAGAGCAACCCCGTGGGTTTATTACTTTTGCAGAGGAAAGAAGCTTGCTATTGGCCTCCATTACCAGCTGGAGACTCGACGCCATGGCGGCTAAAAAAGAGTGCGCAGGAAAAAAAAAAAACTCTAGATTGCGTCACAATGTTCTGCTTGCTGCTCTGGCAGATGCAGAATAACTTGCTTTTCTTCCTGCCAATGGTTCAGTTTCTACAAAAGCCTGAGAGAGAAAAAATTAATATGTATATCGAATAGTAAGAAGGTGAAGGAAAGAAGAAGTAGCTCATTTTTTTTTTCAAGAAAAGCGAGTGGCAAGGCACATAGATTGTACTTGCTTTAACTTGCAAGAGCAAACGCATTCTGTAGATAATCTCTTTCCCGCGCATGCTATCGATCTGTAAGTAGACGCTTTCGATCGCAATGAAACAATAGATTTGCGTGTTTGCTGTGTGACAGTCTCCCGCTATACTTTACGACTTCTGGTCACTGAAGTACAGCAACAGGAGAACCTTCAAGGGAGATGGATTCTAATTATTTATTTACATTGCATCTTAGAGCCTTGTTACCGATCTATTATTATTACTATTGTCCTTTTTTTTTCTTTTTGCGAACGCATAATCCCTAGCCGGTGATTACCGCAAAAAGCTGCAGCAAATTAAACGAGAAAGAGAACAGAAAAAAAAAAAAAACGTTCGCGTTTCTATGATATGTACGCACAGGCTGCGTACTCGTCTTCTATTTTTTTCTTTTTTTGGAAACGAGTATCACTCGTTGTGCAGCGGGTTTGGTATGGGATCCCGAAACAGCATAATGTCACGCTGCTGCACAAAATCCGGAGGTTCTAGCGTAATGATGCTGCACACGCCCTTCTCATCCACACACAAAATACCACCGCGATTGCCGAACTCGTTGCAGTAGTTTGTTGCAGAGAAAATAGTGAGCAGTTGTCTTTTTCTGTGATCGGGAAAAAATTGGAAGCCTTCCTCCACGACCTGGTGAGCGCGACACACAAGATCAATGTCGTTTTCGATTAGGAAACGCTCTAACACCCTCTCGGAAAAGACGGCAGAAATGCGCCGCGAGCTTGGTGCCCAGTCGACGCCAGCAGGGAGATCGGCCTCGGGGTCCGCCCACAACAGATCACATATGACACCGGAATGGGGAACGTTGCAGGGCCGTGTGTCGGGAATATCCTTCACAAAGCGCAACTCTGCAGATAGGCCACCATGCATGCAGAAGATGGAGCCGTTAACGAGTGCAGCAACAGGAAGTACGCGAAAAAAGTCAGTGAACATCTTAAAGAGTTTGACTCCATAACGGCGCTTGCACTCGTCGTAGAACCCATATAGCAGCATAATCTGCTCATCCTCATGGTTGCCTCGAAGCATCGTCATGTGCTTCGGAGAGATGATCTTCAGCGCTAACAGCGTCAAAACAACTTCTACGGATCGCGCTCCTCGATCTACATAGTCACCTAAAAATAGAAAGCTGTACATGCTTTCGGCATCATGCCCTTCGCCTTCTGGCCGCAGCTTTTTGCTGTCAGATCCAAACACCTTTCCCCCAAGAGGTGGACAGCGCTTAAAGATGTTCACAAGGTCGTAATACTGTCCGTGCAAATCTCCGCAAACATAAACAGGTGAGTTCACTTCAACGAGCATGGGCTCGCTCGAGATAATTGCACGTGCCTTCACCAAAATTTGAACAATAAGTCCTTCAGGAATACGCTGCTCCTCTGGAGATTTGCTTGTGTAATGGTCAGGCAAAAGCTCTAAAAGCCGGTACAGCACGTCGTTTTCGGTGTCCACCGACAGCGTATCCGTGGGCAGAGTGCTTAACGTACATGCCGACAACTCGACAGTAATGCGGGCTCTTTTGTGCGTCATCTCATAGCAGAATCAAAAGAGCAGCAAAAATGAAAGATTCGCTCTCTTGCAGGAGGAGCACGTCACCGCCAGTGGCAGCAAAAACTTTGAGTACAAATATATAATTATTGAAGTATATTGACGTCATGATGCAAGCGAGAGAACAATAGAACGACAGAGAAGAAGGATAGTTGATGACAAGTGTCAATATGTCAGTGCGTCCAATTCCCAAAAGCCGGCGAGCAGCTGAGAAACCTTCCCTATAAGGGAAAAACATATGATATGTCCGTTTTGCGGCTGTGGAGCGTTGGAGACATAGTGCAACTTCATCGTTCCAAAAGCTCTTGATGTAACCTTAACAAATAATTTTCCCCGGCATCTGTCAAAAACAACAGTCAGACCGCTTAAAATGTAGTATCCACTGCTTTACAAGCTGGAAAAAGATTTTTTCTTTTCATGATTCCCGTATTAGTTAAATTGACGTGATAAAGTCAGCATGATTACGCAACGTTAATCGCTTCAAAAAACAAAAACAAAACGTCAACACGGGCCAACAGTTCTTAGGTGTCAGCTTTCGTCATCACCGCCGTAAACCGGCGCATAAACCAGCGTCGGAATTTCTTCCTCGACTTCGTCGCTTGGTGTAAGTTGTTGCTCAGGGGAGCGGGACCTTTTTCTTGTCTCCACAAGGCGCTCTCCTTCAACTAAGCGAAACGAATCCGGCGTCCACGCTGCCAAGGCGGCTGGTGGCGCACTGGACAAAAAAAAACTATTTGAACCTTGGAGAAGAAAACCGTTGAAAGAAATTTCACGTACTCCAGCACCGTTCCCACTTTGCACAAGCAGCAGGCGGATATAATCTCCAGCGTGCAACTTAAATCGCACGGAAGCGGATGAGCGCGCTGTGTCTGTGATAACGATTGGCACGGGAGGCCCGCGTGGCTCACCATTGAAATTAAGGCGCTGCAACATCAGGTACACTTTCCGGGTGTCCGCCCCTGCTGGGGATTTAAACATAACGCAATTTACTTCCAGCGACGACACAGTAGCCATCAGCGGAACTCTCAGCTCTGTAGAATGCGTCGCGGCAGTAGAATCAATAACAGCATCTACGCCTATTGAGAACAAGAAAGGGATGTCCTCCACACCACCCTCTTCGTCCATGATTGAATGCAACGCGTTCTTGAACGGAAGCTGGGCTTTTTCGAGCATTGTTGATACGTCTACAGAGAGAGTGTACAATCAGTTTAATTTATTGTCTAGAATAATAATAATAATAAACCCTTTGTCAAGAAAATGGAGAGGGTTCCAGAGAGGGAAATAGTCAACATAAAGGATTTGATTACACATATGTGGACGGCGTCTGTTTGTTTAAATAATTTCCACGCTTCCAATTCTCCGCGAAAGTATTAACTCATAAAGTTGAATTTCTCTTGCCAGACATCTCCACTGCAAATGATGCCTTTCACTCCCTCTGATTTCTGCTTGTCTAAAAGAGCGCTCAGCAAAGCCGATCGTACGGCAAGAGCAGCTAACTGCGGAGCAATGCTTGTTTTCTCTTTTTTTTTCGGTTCCGTAGAATGCCTGCATTGAGTACAGGATAGTCCAAAGAAAAAAAAAGCCCGCTACCAATTTATAGAAGGTACAAAAAGAGGGTGCTGTTAATCCTAGATGTGAGCGGCAATTAATTGCCTGTGACACCCACTCGTAGCTAGGGCAAACAAGAAGCTCCATAACCTCCATCGCCCAAATACCGTGGTAATCGCGAAGCAGCGCTTGGCAAAAGCACGGCTCGCTTCTCGTCTCCCACTCACGCGCGGGTGCTTGCAGTACTTCTTCCCTGCTGGGGTTTCAATTTTAAACCCGACGAGCAGCAACAGCCCTCTTTTCTCAAACGGCCGCTTTGCTGAAATGTGCGAGTTTCTTCCCTCCACGCCCCCCCCCCCCCCCCAACCCACCACTACCCACCTCCGTACCTCTCTCAGCTCCGCCCTTATTTCCTGTGTATCAACAGTCTGTCGAATCTTTCACTTCCAATTTGTCAGGACTCAGCTGGTGACGTTCTTAATGCCGATCTCACACACATCGATTGACTTTAAGAGTGCGGGTTTTGGCAACATCGAATTGGAACGTGTAGAAGAACGACAACATCTGCCTTTTCTACAAAACATGTCCCACATTATGAGTAAGCATCTCTTTGGACAGCGCGGGTCTTTTCAAGAAAATTAATTTGAAATGAAGAATCTGAGAACAAGCGAATATAGTACGCCTCAGATTTTATTGACTACTCGCATTATTGTTTTTTTCGGTTAACAATGATGAAGCGAGAGCAAAAGGAAAGAACTTGCATTCACGAAGCGATGCTTTGAAGTTTCAAGCGACGTATCCCTCCTTTGACAAATACGTGGCCGTTTAGTAGCAGCTCCTGAGTCTCGCTAGGCAGGCTCTCTTTGCCTGTCCTGTGTCGCTCTTTAACACAGAGAAGCGCAGTCGCTCATGAGAAAAGCTGCTGCTCTAATCAGTTTCCAATCCTCTGAACGCATTCTTAGGCATTTCGTTGACTCTTTGTAAGCGCTGCTCTCTCTCTCTCTTACTCCCGTTTACATCCGCTTTCTCTATATCGACCAACATCTATTTTCCCACATCTGTAAATGCTTCGCTGAGCCCCAAAAAGGGACTCTGGTTCGACTCGCAGAAACAAAAAGTGTTTATTTTCTATTTTTTATTTCCTGCTTGACTTTGCTATACTCTATTTGTTTCCAATGAGCTCCGCATCCGCGTACGGGCTCGATCTTCAAGCCAGGTCTCTCTGCCCGCTTTACCATTCCTCTCTCAACTCGTCAGAGTGCCACCGCTTCTTAATCGGAACGGCGAGCTCTTCGACGGAGAATAAAATTCACCTTCTTGAGTATCAAGACGACACCAAATCTTTGGAATGTGCCACCGTCTGGTCCCACAATGACCCTATCACAGGTTTGTGGTGCTCTCCATCTCTGACCTCGGATACTTTGCTGGCTGTTTCAGGCATTCAGAAGCTGGAAATCTTTCGACTTTCAGACAACCTGATGAGCGAGCCCAAGTGCATCTTAACGCTGAAGAAAAGTTACAACCGTGTTTTGTGGGACCTCGACGGGCTGCAGAACGAATTTAAAGCGGTGCAGCAGAATGTGCTGAGCACAGTATCGCTTGAAGCTTCAAAGCTGGGAGCTGAGACAGTGAACTTTACCTCAAAAAGTGGTAAAATACGCTGCGCAGCCATGGCTCCATATGATCCGACTCTCTGCCTCGTTTCCTGCGACGAGGAGGGCCTGCAGCTAGTGGACATGCGCACGAAAAAAGCATCCCCATTTGCCAATACAAAACACTGCCACGGCTTTGGGTACACCACAGCTGTCGATTTTGATCGTGCAAAGCCGGGCCAATTCATCTCCGCAGGCACTGATGGCTACGTCTACGTGCACGACATTCGGTACAACACAACATGCGCCGCTGCGACAGTGCGAGAAATCAAGGCACACGAACACACAATCAACGGCTGTCTCTTCAACCCTTTTCATAACGACCTTGTTTTATCTTGCAGCTCAGACCAAACTATGAAGCTGTGGGACATGGAGCATGGAGGCGAAGCTAAGTGCCTGCGGCGTCTGGCAGACTTTGGCGACAGCGTCGTGGCGCTTTGCTGGAGTAGCACAAGCCCTTGGGTTTTTGCAGGTCTCTCGTTCAACGGGAAATTGCTAGTCGACACCGTGCCGAACGAAAAGAAAATGAGCATTTTGCTAGACGAAAAGAAATAAAAACCTGTTATCTTTTCAACACATTTCGGGGCTTTTACTTCCTGTTGTCTACTACAGTGTTGGGAATTCAGCGAGGCAGAAACGCTTAAGAAAGAAAAACAACGAACACTGGTAGTTCGAGAAGACAAAGTGAGGATACGTCATTACTTTGGCAGATCTTTGTTTACACAGAAACACACACACACGCAGCTGTCGTTTCAATAGTGAAGTATCGTTTTTTTTTTCTTCCTTCTTTTCCTCTGTTTTCACTAAGTTTTGATGCTTGACGACGAGTGTGTCATGGAAAGAGAAAGCAGGGGAAAAAATCTACACTCAAACACAGCTTCGCTTTGATGCCGCAGCAGAATGCATCAGCTGCTTTCTGGAGTAGCTGCATCCTTCTTAACATTGTGTTGTTTTGTCGATAGATGTTCCCGTTTTGTTAGCTGTATTGGGATTTTCGAACAACCTCCATTAATTATTTATTGCTATTTCTGTTGCACTTCTCATTGTGCTCATCGGATAATTGTCCATGTGGTCGTTAAGTCTTTTGCATTGGACGTAAAGCAGCCCACGAAAAAGTGCTGCAGAAGCAAAAACACGTTTTTTTTTAAAAAAAACCCTTCTTTGCTGTATGCATTTTGTGTGTCTGATATTTTCCTGCTCACAATGGCTTCCCTTTCCTAACTCTTTCAACTTTTTTACTCTTCCTTTCTGATAACGCAAAAAAAAAAAAATCAATATATAAGCAAAACATATTTTGCAGCCACTCCTTTGCTTCCACTTTAACGTTAAATTTCCACATTAAGCTCCTCTACCATCATGTCTTCCGCTGAGGATCTCCGCAAGGAAATCGAGGCAATGGCCTCGCAGATTGCGGAGGCCAAGAAGACCCAAGGCGCCGACAGCGAAGGGTACAAAGCTCTGGTGAAGAAGATGGCCGAGCTGCGCAGCCAGCTTCCTCAGGACGCCAAGAAGTCGAAGAAAGAGAAGACGGCCGAGCCGACGTATTTTGAGTCCCGTCTCGCGATGGTGAAGGAGATGGGCCTCCTCGGTGCCGCATACCCGCACAAGTTCAACCGCCAGTACAAGATTCCGGAGTTCCGTGCAAAGTTTGCTCCGCAGCTCAAGGAGGCAGGATCGTGCATTGACGAGGTGGTGACAATCGCCGGCCGTATCATTAACAAGCGCAGCTCGGGGTCGAAGCTGCACTTTATCACCCTCCAGGGTGATATGGAGACTGTCCAGGTAATTTCCGCCCTCACCGATTACCAGGACCCTGCGAAGTTTGCCGACATCCATTCCAAGCTGAAGCGCGGCGATATGATCGGTGTTGCGGGCAAGCCCTCTCTCTCCAAGAGCAACGAGTTTTCGCTCAACGCGAGTGAAATTACACTTCTGTCCACGTGCTTCCACATGCTTCCGGATGACTACTTCGGCCTTTCCTCTTTTGAGCAGCGCTTTCGCCAGCGGTACCTTGACTTCATCGTCAACCGTGACAATATCAACACCTTCCTTCAGCGAGCAAAGATTATCAAGTACATGCGCAAGTTCTTCGAGGAGCGCGACTTCGTCGAGGTGGAGACGCCCACGCTCAACCAGATTGCCGGTGGCGCCGCGGCCCGTCCGTTTGTGACTCACCACAACGACCTCAACCAGACGATGTACCTGCGTATCGCGCCGGAGCTGTACTTGAAGGAGCTTGTCGTTGGTGGCATGGATCGCGTGTATGAGATCGGCAAGCAGTTCCGCAACGAGGGCATTGATTTGACGCACAACCCCGAGTTCACCACGTGTGAGGCGTACTGGGCCTACATGGACTACAACGACTGGATGACGGCCACCGAGGACCTCGTTTACGGTCTCGCGATGGAGCTTCACGGAACTCCGATCGTGAAGTACGCCCCGAAGGATTCTGAAGGCAACCCGCTTCCCGAGGTGACCTTCAACTTGAATAAGCCGTTCAAGCGCCTCCACATTATTCCGGAGCTGGAGAAGCGCCTTCAAGTGTCGTTTGACAACGTCGATTTCGACTCCGATGCCGGCGTTGATTTCCTGAAGGCCCTGTGCAAGAAGCACAAGGCTGAGTGCCCCCCGCCTTACACCGCACCGCGCCTGCTCGACGCCCTCATCGCCGAATTCCTCGAGCCGGAGTGCCACGACCCGTGCTTCATTTGCGACCACCCGCGCGTCATGTCGCCGCTCGCCAAGTGGCACCGCGACGATGTCCGCCTGACGGAGCGCTTCGAGCTGTTCATCAACAAGAAGGAGATTGCGAACGCGTACACGGAGCTAAACAACCCCATTGTCCAGCGCGAGGAATTTGTGAAGCAGATGGCCAACCGCGACAAGGGTGACGACGAATCCATGGAGATTGACGAGAGCTACATTCGTGCCCTGGAGCACGCTCTTCCGCCCACCGGTGGATGGGGCTTTGGTATTGACCGCATGACCATGTACCTCACGAGCCAGGCCAACATCAAGGAGGTGCTGCTCTTCCCCGCGATGAAGCCTGAGGGCAAGAGTGCCATTAGCTATCCGCCTGGCACCATCCTTAATGGACAGGGCGTTCCTCGTCTGCACTGAGAAAAATAATAATAAGATGAGTGATAAAATGAAGAATTAAAAAAAAAAAATGCAGAGCGAGAGCCGTGCTATCAAAAAACACGCTCCTATTTCACTGGCGTTCCATAAGGTGAAATAATCTGCATTGAGAAAAAAAAAAAAAAAAGAAGCCACGCTCACAAAAGTGTCTTTTTAAAGTTTTAAATAGTGTTCATAATAATAGCGCTGGTGCCCATGGATAAAAAAACTACTAGTCGCAAGAGCGGTTCCATTCCAGCACAAGATCCAGTGGCTCTCTGTTGTTGATCCTTTTTTGTTTGTTTATTTTTTTGTTGGTTTTATCTAAATTCGGTATCGAACAGGCAATAGTGGGCAAAAGTGGGTACAAACGAAAAGGACGCTGAAATGAGCCGCACATAAAATGTATTGGCTCTTAAATTTTTGCTGCGTGTTAAAAGACATACTTCCGCGCCGGTACACACTACGTATTCACATCCAGAGAAAATAGAGTTTTAGCTATTTTGTTTTCTCTTAAATCTGTGGTGATGTTGTTTTCGAGTTGCGCAGCAAGGGCGTATCATTTGTTACCCCTCACTTGATCTGCCATCACGGATACCTGGTCGTGCGTTGATTGCTAGCTATCATGCTCTCCGTCTTTTTATCGAAATGTACCTTTTCGGCCTTGTCTCAAATCTACCGAAGCAGCTTTCCTCTCACTCTGTTGCTCACACTACCATCGCTGCATTATTGTAACAGTCCGCGCGAAAATAACAATAGTAAGCGCTAAGGTTTCGTTTGAGGCGACTGGATTTAGCCATTGGTATAACAAGATTTACATTTTCTTATAAGAATATCAGCGACTTGAAGAGCGCAAGTTCTTTTGCCAGAAGGCGAAGAAAGGCCAGTGATGCAGCGAATTCGTCTCGTCGGGATAGGCTGTACGGCAATTGGCGCTCTGAAGCGTGACAGTACAGATCTAGCACACGAGGCATTGCAGCTTGCCTTTGCTGACGCACGTATTTCTGCAAAAGATGTTGGTGCCCTCATTGCGACGCCGTCCCTGTCATCCGGGCATTTTATGCAGGCGCACTACCTCGCCACTACGTTCCAACTCATTTCCGCAAACCCAAAAATGCTGCTTAAGACTGTCGACACGGGCGGCGCCAGCCCTATCAGCGCTATTGGCGCCGCTTTAGATCTCTTCCGTCGCATGCCACATCTGCAAACTGCCGTAGTGGTGGCCAGCGATGCGGTACACAGCCTCCCCAGTGCCGAGTTTGCTAAACGGTCGAACGAGAGTATCCCGTCTCCCCATCTTGCCGAGCCGCACATCCCAAACGGGTACGACTTCTACGCACGGTGGCAGATGAAGCGGTACGGCTTGACGCGTGAGCAGCTTGCGATGGTGCCGGTCATCATGAGCTCCATGTCCGCGCGGCACCCAGATGCCATGTGCAAAAAGCCTTACACCCTCGACGATGTCCTGCACGCACGCCAAATCGCGCCGGTGACGAATTTGCCCGAGTGCGCGCGGCGTGCCGACGGCGCCGTAGCGCTTGTTCTCGCTCGCGACGACTATTACAAAGCCAACCTGGCAGCATCGTCTCACGCAACAAGCAGGCCATTCATCCTCAGCGTTGGCGAGGCGTCGGGTCCGTTATATCCGCCTGCCGACATGGATGATGTTACCGCGGACACATTTTCGTGCCATCGCGCGATGAACCTTGCCTACGAGGCGGCAGGTGGGCTCAGCGCTGCGGACATTGACTTTTTCGGCCTTTACGACTGCTTCCCCATCTGCTTTATTCGTGCACTGGAAGGATGTGGCCTCTGCAAGGAGGGCGAGGGCGGCCAACTAGTGGAGCAAGTCTACCGGCGTGCCCTCGAGAATGGCGGCGTTGTCAATCCCAGCACCTTCCCGGTCAACACCCATGGCGGGCTCATGTGCTTTGGTGCACCGTGGGAAGTGCCGGCAATGTACAACGTGACGGAGGCGGTGGCACAGCTGGGCGGCAAGGCGGGAGGCCGGCAAGTCTCCCCACGCCCCAAGCGCGCTCTTGTGTACGGCAACGGTGGCGTTTTCTCTGCATCCGCTGTCGCCATCCTGAGCACAGAGACACCGTAATGTGACTCCCTCATTTTTGTTTTTCCTCTTTTCTTTTGCACTACTCTTCTCTTGTCTTTCTTTCTCTTTATCAAGAATGCATCGTCTGCTAGCGCTGTTTGAAGGTTTTTTTTTTCTCCTTTCTTTTTCTGCATGTTTGCTATCGTCTTTTCAATCTTGCTATCTCCTTTCTCAGGCTGCTCTGCCTTTCATACAGGCGGCGCGGAAGCATCCAGAGTGGAACATTGGCAATCCTTCAAGCAATACTACGGTGAGAATAAGATCATTGCTGTCAAGTTAGAAAGAAAATCTGTTAAGCTTGGGCTTGACGCGTGGTGAAAAGAAGAAAAAAAAAACTAAACTATATCAGTGCGTGCTGAGCTGATGTCTGCCATGCGCCACCTCTCTTTCGCTTTTCTCTTCATCTAGCTTCACAAGCCAAATGCAGTTGAGTGTATTTTCGATGATCTTCAGCCTTTAGTGCCACCCCTCTTGACTCTTCAAGTTATTCTTCTTTACCGTTCTCTCATCTTCACTGCGACGATCTGTGTCACAACGAAAAGTTGCATCATCAACAAAAAATTCAAAATTTTTGTGGAAGCAACCGCTGAGAGAATTCTTCTCAACAACGAAAAGGAGAACACGCGTTTTCCCGTTCCTCCTTTTTCACGAATTCTCCCTTTGCGCACACACAGACACGCAGTTTTACGCCGCGGTTCGCTCTGCTTGTATATATAGTAACAAAACGAAACAAAATATGCAAAGCTCGACCAAAGGTGCAGCTGCGCACACAGCAGCAGATCTCGATGCCATGGACGACAAGCTGCGTCGCCTTGGGCTCGATGTGGGGCACGTGGGTGGGGCTGCAGAGTCCGCGAAGGTCCAAGGCAGCGAGGATTACCTGCGCCGCATTCGCACGGTCAAGGCGGAGAAGCAGCAGGCGCAGCGCGATCGTGTGGCGCGGCAGGCCGTGACAGCCGAGAAGCACCTCACTGTCCACTCCTCCGTGGCGTCCTCCCGCAAGGCACCGGGCACGCCCCCCACAGAGGAGACCGTGGCGGCGGACAAGGCCCTCCTTGCCAACGACACGGCCGAGGCCGCCGTGCGGGTACAGCAGGACTACTTGAAGAATACCACGCAACAAATTCGCGCAGAGCGCCTGCTGCAGGTATCGCACAGGGCGCACACGCAGCCAGCGTGGCACGCCAGCACGCTGGGTTCTTCCCCAGCCGGACACGGCGTAAGGTCCACCACTGCCGCACGGGAGGCGACGCCGTGGTCAGCCACTGCAATGGCGCGAGCTGAGGCAAAAAGACGTGCGATAGCGCCGTGGTGTGCAGGCGTGGCGCTGGGCGTTGTGGAGCTGGCGATGGAGATGTCCGATCACCGGCACTTGCCAGCCACGGGGCTGGCAGGACGGCCCGTCTACCGCCTCCGGCAGGACCTCGGCGTGTCGCAGTGGCGGGAGCGAGTCGATGAGGTGGTGTTTGGCACGGCCGCAGAGGCTGACGCAGCAGCGGAGCAACAAGCGAAGGCAGCCGAGGGGGCGAGGGAGGGCAAGCACACACAAGGCAACGACAGCGCTGAGCTGGCAGCTGACGCGATTTCGGCTAGCGCGCTGGCTGAGCTGGAGGAGCAGGCCCTAGGCCAAGAAGCAGCTCGGTGCATCGAGGTCGCTGCGCGTGCGGAGGCCGAAGAGGGTGCCCAGGCGCAGCAAAAGGCGGTGGCGGCGGTCTTGTCAAAGCTGCAGGGGGAGGTGGTGCGGCTGCGAAAGGCTGCCGAGGAGGCGGTGCGACGCGAGGCTGACGAGCCGCATCCCTCCGATGCCCCGACCTCGGAGGCTGGCGGCGTTGCGGTGGATGGCACACAGCGAGAGGAGGTTCTGCCTGGGTGGGCACAGCGGATGCCGCCCGCCGGCTGTTTTGTCTACGGCGACGATCTTAGCGGTGCTCGACTGCTGTCTGACACGATTGAGCTGTGCATGCAGCGCAGCCTCTACGCCGCCCATCAGAGCGCACCCACGGCAGGCAAGCAGGGCCACCACACGACGCACGCAGCGTCAGTTCCTGTTGTGTCTGCGCTGGCTTCTGCTGCGTCCGACTTCGTGGAGGACTCGCACCGCGGCCTGGAGGCCACGCTCTCCAACATATCTTTCGGAAAGTCCTCCGCGCCACGAGACCCCTTCGCCAACTTCACGGCGGGCGAGATTGGGGTGGAGAGCGGGGAAGGGGTGGAGGGGGGCGTGACCGTCACCTACGTCACCCCAAAGACGCTCTTGAGCGGCGCCAACTTTACCAGCATGACCGGCGACACTCGTCGGGCCGGCTCAGCAAACCGCGGAGGCAAAGCGCAGGCGCATGGGCTCCCGAGCAGTGGGGCCACAGCTGGGCCGCAGGGTGGTGCACCTAACGCCAGTGGTACCGGCGCAGGTTCTGGCGCTGCTGGAGGTGGCGGTGGCAGCGCCGTCCGCGGTGCGCGCCGCGCCAGCACCGTGGCCGGCGACGGGCGTCGAGGGATTGAGCAGCAGCTGGTGGAGGCCGCCGTGCGGGAGATCGTGCGTGTGCACCGTCACAACCTCGGCGTGTTGGTCAGTGACAAGATCCCCTCGTGGTCGCCATCTACGACCGCCATGCCATCGCCTCCGCAGGCAGCGGGAACCCCAGCAGCACCAGCAGCGGCGGAGGTGGGGGAGGCCGCGCAGGACGCCGTGCGGCCACCGTTGCACGCTCTCTTTCTCGTGGGCTTTCCGGACACGTCCTCGTTCGCTGAGATGCTTGCCGACCGCCTGCGCACCGCCACCGCCGCTGCGGAGACGGAGCTGATGGAGGTGGAGGCGCGTCGTCGTGCAAGCGAGCAGCACGCCGTGGCGACCGCTGCGGCGGAGGCGAGCAAGCCGCGCAGTCCGTCCACCAAGAGCGCGAAGGGGTCAGCGGCTCCGCCACGGCAAAAGCCCACCCGCTCCCCCAAGACCGCCGTGGAGGCGGAGGAGGGCGCCGTGTCCGCCATTGTTGATCGCCTGCGGCTTCTCTTCGCGCTGCCCCCGCTCAGCGTCCTCTCCGTCTTCCTCACCTACGACGTCCCTACGCGGGAGCGTCGCCTGGAGGATGCCGCGTGCTCGGTCGAGTCGCCGCAGTCATTGCCACGAGGGATGTGTGAAAGCAACGAGGACGACACGGCGGCCACGATGTCGGCGGGCTCTCCCTGCGGCGAGCTCTTCCATACGATCTTTCATCCATGGCGGGTGGAGGAGAAGGAGGTGGAGCCGAGCCGCGGGGCCAGTTTCCGCCGGCCGGTCGGGGGCAGCACCGCCGCCTGCTCTGCGGCATCGCTCACCTTCGCCCCCACCGCAGCGCCACCGCCGGGCTTTGCGCGCTCGCTGGACGCGTGGAGCGTGCCGTGCCTCCGCATGGAGCTGGAGCAGCAGGACGCACGCCAGCACCTGCAGCGGCAGGCCTGGGCGACGGCGGTGGCGCCTGCTTTTGCACGAAGGGCTCGAGATGCGGTGAGCGCCGGCGGCGATCTCCGACGCGTTCCTGCGTCCTTCTACGGGGCTGGAAAGCGGCGCGACAAGCTCTCCCCCGGCAGCACCGCACAAGACAGTGAGCGCTCTGCGACGGCGTCGCGTCAGGCCAGCCTCACCCTGACGCCAGCAAAGGCGAGTGCGGAGACGGCGACGGATCCCGCCAGTCCTCCCGGGATGCCGGGTCCGGCGGAAGGGGCGTACAAGCCCAGCGCTGCGCCGCAGCTCCCCCGCGCCATCTTCTTCACGCGCGTGCTGGACGTGAGCGACGTGGCGGCGCCGACGGCGATGGCGGTCGACGCCGCCGCAGACGGGAACGCGCTAGGGCGAGCCGTGTGGCGCGCCTCCATCACTTCTGGATCGGCGGGTGCGACCTTGAGCAACGACGGCCTACCTGATCTGCTGCACCTCACCGCGCGAGCTGCCACGGTGGACCATGTCCTCACACAGCTCCACCTTCTCTGCCGTCCTGCCGGCGGCCGCGCGCTCTCCGGCGACCTCCTCGTTCCCTATCAGATCCCGGAGCCGTTCCGGCTGGGCGACTACCGGCTGTCCGACACGATGTGTGCGCGCCTGCGTCAGGTGCACGAGGTTTATAGCAGCGTGCTTCCAGAGCCCTCCAGTGCCTTTCGTACCGATCGGCCAGGCCCGAAGCCTGTCCCTGACGCCGCTTTGATGGCCACCGCTGCGGCGCTGCAGGCCGAGACGGAGGCGTGGGGCGCCGTGCTGCAGTACGCCGAGGGATTATATTCCCTCGTCGCGTACGATGTATTCCATAGCAGTGATGAGAAAGCCGGGGCCGACAGCGGTGCCACCGGCGATGGAGCGTACGCGTCGGTGGCTGCAGGTACGATGAACAGCACAGCGCGGTTCACGGGCATTGATCGTTCCTACGCGCGCGCCAAGGATGCGCTAGCGCAGCACACCGACCGCGCCGTGGTGCATATTCAAGATTGCTTGGCCCTCCTTCTTCGTCTCTCCGTTGACGTCTGTGTGGCGCAGTTGGCCGCGACAATGCGCCTCCTGTGCACACTGCTTGACCGCTCATCGCAGCACAAGTTCAACAGCCTTGGCTGGCAAGCCCTCCCCCCAGCTCTTGCCGAGGGTGGGATAGAGAACGCGTTTCTGTCCTCGGTGCCACGTCTGTCGGAGGACACCGCGAGGTCTCTCGTTGCGCTGCTGGTGCTGCCACTTGAGGTCGACGCTAACGCCCGCGAAGGAGCACGGCAGAAATTTAGCGCAGCTCTTTCGCAAGTTTATTGGGCCAAAGTGAAGGCTGCGGCGGTGGACATCGTGGCACAGCACTTTGACTGTGGCGTAAAGGACGACCCCCTCGCAGAAAAATCTTCCTTGCCCGACGCGCTGAGCTGGGACGACGCTCTAGACCATTTCCAACCTGCGGTGAAGCCTCTGGTGCCAACCCTCCTTGCCCAGAACCTGTCTCTCGTGATGGAGGTGCTGCTGGAGCACGCGACGGCGGCGCTGCCCTGCCCCCTCACACGCCTTAGCCTTTTATTGCAGGAGTTTCAGTACAAGGCGCAGTCGCTGCATGAAGGGGCCGACGCATGGGTGGAGCTGCTTTACCACGACGTGCTCGCCGCCGCACAGCCTGGCAAGCCGACGGAGCAGCAACACCCGCAACGCCGCCCACAAAGCATTGATCAACTCGCGGATGGCCCACAGGCTGTTCTTCAGCTTGGTGCGTCCTCAGCAGCAGTAGGGATGGAAGGCGCGGCCGATGGAGCCCTCTCGCCGAGCCAGCCGCCACCGAGTCGCTGGCGCTGCTGTGAGTTGGATCTTTTTCTCACCTGCATGCCTCAGCAGGACGCCTCGGGGTTGGTGACGACGACTTCTTTCCAGCTTGGTCTGTTGCTCAACCAGCTTCCCCGCATTTGGCGCTTCTTGCCAGACTACACGGCGGAGCTGGCGGCGCGGGTGGACTACGCCCTGTCCAGGGCCACCGTTGAAGAGAAGAGGTCGCCACGACGGGCCCTGCGCAGCGCCACTGCCGGCCTGGCTGTGTCGCCCGATACTGCGTTGGACGCCTACCTCGTCTACGACTGCCCGTGCAAGCCATCGTCCTTCGCCACACCGTCGGTGCCGTTCTTAACGGTAGACGACGTGGTGCGCCTATCTACGCTGGCGTCTGGTGAGAGCACGAATGCCAGTTCCGCTGCTGCTGCTGCTGCAAGTGCAACTTTAGTCAGCGCTTCTATGCAACCCACCAAGGCGTCGTTTCTGCACCTTCAGCAGTGGCTCGTCAGCGTGGCACTGGGGCGGAGTTGCTACTGCGACAGCGACGTTCTCGGCACCGCCCACGCTGCGCGCTCGCCACGGTCGACCACCGCGTTTGGCAGCTTCGCACGCTGCGCGACCCGACACCTCATTCGCCAGCCAAGCACGCGTGCCCTGCGCCACACCCTCCTCTCCTTGCCCGTTGCTGTGCTGGAGCAAGAGTCGGCACTGACGGCGTCGTGCGCAGCGTCGTCGCCCACGTTCTTGGCAAACGCCATCTCTGCAGCGCCGCTGATGGCACCGGGCTGGGTGCAGGTGCAGTGGTGGTGGATGGACGTTGACGGTGACAGGGGCGACGACACGGTGTCGCGGCACGACGTGGCTCTCTGCTGGACTCTGTGGCGTATTTTTCTCCATCCGTTGCCCTCCACAGAGGGCGTGGGGGACCTACTCAGCACGCGTACGGCGACACCTCCCGCGTTCGTGCCCTCTCTTTTATCGGTGCTGCGGCTGCTGCTGATTGGCGCTGCCGGTGAGCTCAACCCAAGGGAGGAGCGGGTGCGCCGCGCCTTTCACTGTGTGGCGGCGCTGCGTTGCGTGCATGGGGGCCTGAGGGATGTGTCCATGTCGGCGGAAGACAGCGACAGTACCGGTGCGATGACCATCGAGGATGAGATGGCGCTGACTCGCGAGGAGTACACTTTGTTCGGTGAGCTGCTCGCCTCCCCTGTGTCTCCTGCAGTCAGTGAGGCTGCGTCATATGGCGCAGCGTCGACCAAAGGCATGGCGGACCTCGTCACCGACATGCAGCTCCTCTTGCAGGTGGAGAACACGGATCGGGTGACCTTGCCTCTCCTCTTGTCCTCGCGCTGGGCTCAACTTATGTTGAACGCGCACTTTTAACTTAAGGGGAAGGTACATGCTGACGATGCGGCAATCAACAATGATGTGTGGATCTGTGATTATTGGTCATGGATGATGTATCGTGTTTTTCATTTTCTGAAGCTACTTTTTTTTTCATTCTCTATTTGATGTACTGGATGTATAGCACACGACAGCTTTTCCTTTTTCTCTCTCTTTGCTTTCCCTTAATGGTGATTGACAACGTCGAGTTTTAAATTTGCTGAATAGACTAACGGCAATTTTTATAGAATTATTGGCCTGTGCTGCTGTGCTTTTGATCATCGCCGATTTGAAGGAGTTTGCGACAGCACTCAAAAGCCTCCCCCACATATATGTATTGTCTCAGAGTTAGTGCCATTGCGTTCAACGCGTTGCGCCAACAAGCCTAATTCTCTTCCCTCGTAATGCAGTCGGTCAAGCAATGCGACAAGACAGCACGCGGCAATGCATCGTCTTGTGTACATATCCCCACAGATAGCCGAAAATGTCTCCCCTTTCAACGTATTGTTGTCATCTCTATCCTCTGTTTTTTTTTTTTGTTTTTACAACTTGTTTATTGTGAACGTGCATGACATATCTTCTCACCGCCATTCGCGTACTGCCACAGTTTCTCTTGTGCGCGGGGCTTATCTAAAAGCTCCAAATTCTGTGTGTGTGTGACGTCGTTGCAAGCGAGCGGCCACGTAAGCAAGCACAACACGAAGCTTGATCAAACACTCTTTGGGTTTTTAAAACACTACCACGGAAGAACTTTCTGCGCACAATGGAGAGCTACAAGGATGTGATCGTGAGTCAGCCGCCCGCGATGTACGCGCAGTCGGGCTACACCACTCAGTTCTCGGTGGAGAACTACAAGGGCATTCTGCTGTGCGAGCGCCCCTCCAACCTCGGCACCGTTGCAGCAGGCGGTAGCAGCGGCACGGGCGGCTCTCCCACGCCGTTCATTCCCTCCAACCCCACCGGCAATCCCGTCGGCTACGCACCGTCGAAGGAGGCCCGAGCGCTGAACGCCGAGCACGTCGCAAGTCGGGTCTCCAACCAGCGGCAGCATCAGCTGAAATCGTGCCAGGCCCTCTCGCGGCATCGGCGGTGGCTGCGCAGCTTTGCCCAGCAGATGAAGGCGATGAAGGACTCCGACCGGCGGTGCGAGGTGGAGGCGGCGCGGCGGGCCGCCCGCATTCGAGAGAGCGAGCAGCAGAAGAAAGCGGAGCAGCAGCAGCAGCAGCAACAGCAGCAGCAGCAACAGCCTGAAGCGGCGACATCGCAATCAGCAGCCTCGGCGCCGTACAACATGCACAAGGCGATGGAGGGACACGTCGCGGCCTCCCGCAAGGCAGCGCCGCAATCGCGCAAGCCGAAGTGGGCGATGACGGAGGATGAGGCGGTGGACGCTGAGCTGGACATCGACCGCGACCTCCTCGACTTCGCCGAGCACCTCGACTACGAGCGCTTTCTCTCGGACTTCGAGGTGGCTGAGGCACTTGCGGTGATGCGTGACCGTGTGGTGCAGATCGCCAAGGCCAACGACTGGTCCGTCGATGACATTCGCCGCACCACTGCCGACGCAGGGGACGAGGATGACTTGGACTCGCTCGTGACGCCATCGGAGGCGCAGGTGTTGCAGCGGCAGCAGCGACCACCGCAGCCGGGCAGCCGCGCCGCCGCACCGGGCTCGCAGGCGTCGCACGCGCACGGATGGGATAGCAGCACCGGCCGCGGCCGCCTGCTGAGGAAAGCGATTAGCAGCGATGCGGTGGCCCTGGCGGAGCGCCTCTTTGCTGCCTCGCCCTCTCTGCAGAAGATCCACACAAAGCAAAGTCTGGCGCGTGTGCTCCAGCGGTGTGCGCTGGAGGGCAACATCGACGTGACAGAAGCAATGCTGCTTCAAGCGGGCGGCGGCCGGGCCGTGACGAAGGGCAACGCGTCTCCCCAATCTTCCTCCTCCCCCGCACCTCCATCGGCCTCTGCGAAGGAGCCGGCAGCGATCCCGGAGCCAGTCGTTGTGCAGGTGAGCGCAGACGCGCTGCCGGTCGGTGCCACAGCGGATGGTGCGCCGAGTCCACCACGCATCTTGCGTGAGCTACAGCAGTCGAAGGAGCGCACGCAGGGGCTGCCGTACCTTTACCGCTGCCCCGCCATCTAAGGCCATGACAACGTGCGAAGTGTCGAGTTCACATCTTTGGGTGAGCGTGTGTCCACCACTAGGTGAAGGGGTCCTCGATGTCTCACGTTCTACCCTTTTTTTTTTGTATCATTTAGTAGCGGCTGAAACTCGTACAGCTGGTGGATGCGCGGGCTGTCGCGTAGTCTTATGTAAATTTCAATCAACATGTATAGCTGCCTTGTTTTTTCCGCCTCGTCAGACCTGTTGCCTTTGAGGATGCCACAATGATACTTCCTCATAGTTTGTAGCTTTTTTTTGTTTCTCTCTCCCCTCTTTCTCTTCTTCACGTGTGGCTCTCCCCATGCGTGTTAAGGTAAAGAAGGAGCAACTGTGTCTGCGGAGGCGGTGGCGTGCGTTTGCTGCTGAGAGATCCTAATGATATGCGCTTCGTGTCTCACTGCCTCTGTCTCCATACCACTCCACCAGACGGCGTGGCTGCCACGTATGCATTGGCTTCTTGTGCACGTATATATGTGTGTGTGTGGTGCGTACAACCGGCGCTATCTTTTTTTTTTTTTTTTTTTAGAAATATGTTCACTATCTCTTTTTGTTTGAAATGAGACCTCGCTCATTTGCAAATCACTCTTCTTATTGTTTTGTGTGTTTTTGTCTCCTAGATGGTTTCGATACTCTTGGTGTTGTTGATATTTAGCATCTCAGCTGAACAGATAATGCTCACCGTACTACAGGTATGTCTTGTGGATGCAGGGCTTCATGTGAAAGGGGGTACACGTAGTATAGCATTCGTGCCCTTGAGGACTTCGCGCTATTGCTGCTGCAGAGTGCACATTTGTTTTTTTGTTCTTGTCCCCCTCGCCCACTCTCTCTTCGTCCCGCCATCGCAAAGGACGTGTCTGTCTCTTTACAGAGCTGGAAGTGAGGCGACATGAGAAGCAGCCACAGTGCGTCATCTTTTTTTCTTTCGCTCTTCAGTGCTTCCATGCCTTTCAACTCAACTGATAGAAGCATTTTTGTACGGGGTAAATCTTTCAGGTAATACCGCGCGCGGCTACCTTCAACGCGTTCATCCACCTCTCCCAACTCCTCCCTTTTTGTCTTCGTTGTGGTTCTTTAAAACGCCGACAAACACACACACACATACGCAGTCCTCATCTTTACGTGCCTCCAGCTACACGCACAGAGCAGCTGTCCAGTACGCGTACAGAAACCTATACAGAACATTACCATATCTCTTGATCGCAATTAAAAAAAAGAAGACGAAGTCGGGTTTCCTCCTTTTGTTTTCTAGTTCAGCGTACAAGCACATTCCTGAGCACGGCACTCGATACGACCGCAGCTCACTCGTCAATCCTCAACATCTCCGACTATTTAAACGAAAGAAAATAAGAAAGAAAGAAAGAAAGGATGCTCTCGTCTCAGGCTGGTAGCAACTTTAGTGCGGCGGCGTCGTCGAACAACGGCCAGCAGCAGCAGCAGCGCCGCCAGCACCCCATCCGTCCGCTCACCATCAAGCAGATGTTGGAGGCGCAGAGCGTTGGCGGTGGCGTCATGGTTGTCGACGGTCGTGAGGTGACGCAGGCCACTGTGGTGGGCCGTGTCATCGGTTACGAGAACGCAAACATGGCCTCTGGCGGCGGCGCCATCACGGCCAAGCACTTCGGCTACCGCATCACCGACAACACCGGCATGATTGTGGTGCGCCAGTGGATCGACGGGGATCGCGCGCAGGAGCCCATCCCACTCAACACCCACGTGCGCGCCTCGGGCACGGTGAACGTGTGGCAGCAGGCGCCCATTGTGACGGGCACGGTGATCAGCATGGCGGACAGCAACGAGATGAACTACCACATGCTCGATGCGATTCTGACGCACTTCCGCCTGACGCAGGGCGACAAGCGGGCACCGGCCAGCGGAGGCGGTGTGTCGGTGATGAACAGCGCGGCGGCGGTGGGTGCGCAGAACATGCTGCCCGGCGGGGATCAGAAGGTGCTGCTGACAGACTTGTTAGTGTCCTTCATCAAGCAAAACAGCCATGGGGATGCTGGGATGTCGATGGACGAGCTGACCATGGCGGCTCAGCGCTACAGCTTCACCCCTGGCGACGTCCGCACCGCCATGCGCACGCTCGCGGCGGAGGGAAAGGTGTATCAGACGCATGACAACCGCTTTAACATTTAAATACGCAAACACACACACACACACACACACACATACATACACAAATACACACCGGCAAGAATGGTTTTCACCTCCCCTTGTCGTGAACGGAGCAGTTCTTTAGTGCCGGATTACACATGTGTACTTGCTGGGTTGCACGCGTATCTCCTTGTTGTTGTTGATGCTGCGAAATACTATAGAAGGCGCTCATGACTCTATCAGAGGGATGCGGCTTAGTTGAAGAGAAAGGAAAAAGTACATAAAGAAATGACATATTCATAGAGTGACTCGCCGACCATACGGATGTTTCCCCTTTTCTTTCTACGCTGTGTTATGTGTGTCTGTTGAACAGATTGCCTTTTATGGCGAGGAAAGGCGCTTATTCAACCGTTGTGTGCGCTTCGTTGTTGTCTTATTTTTTGGCCGCCAAAATAAAATAAAAAAAAGATAGCGAAGATCGTGTAGGTACACACACACACACATATGCTTTTATAAGAATTGCTTCTAACTGTTGTTGTTTTGTTTTTCAGTTCATCGATGCTGGCATGAGAAGACTATTCCATCTACCATTATTCAAGAAAAAAAATATTCTTACCAGCACAAAACGCTAGAGTTTATGTAGGCACTGTTCGTATCTTTCTCCTCCCTCTGTCATTGGTGTTGTTCTTCTGCGGGGGCGATTGGGAGGAGGAGAGGAGCAGCAAAGCTTCATCTTCAACAAAACGTGTCTCGTTTCCTTCACCCGAGCTTTGCTGATTATCATTCTTCTGCTGTATGGCGGAGGCTATTCTTCTTTTCCTCAATGTCAGGCTCTGTGATGTATTCTGCCATGAAGAGAAGTAAAAGGAACACACCTTGTGGTGAATAAAGAGAGAGAGAGAGAGCGATGAAGAAGAAAAAGTAAAGCGCTGCTCTCTCTCTTACCCACACGTTAAGTCTGTCATCCCTAAACTCAAAAACTTTGGACAACCAACCGCTCTCTGACACTTCCCTCAACCTTCTTTATTGTTTTCGCTCCCCCTCTCTCACAACTTTTCACTGCTCTGCTTATCTACTTCCCGCACGACATTTTCTATTTCCGATATGTCGAATTTTGCTGCGTCCGACTCAACTGTCTACTCGAGGTTGAAGACCTCGTCTCCTTCAGAATCGTTACTGTTCACGTATCGTAGCACACATCAACTTCCTATATTAACCCAACTCTTTTCTCACTTTATTTCCTCTATCCCCCGCCCCCCGTCGCCTCATCATGCGCCGTTACTCTAGCAAGGTTGTGTGCGCCGCCATGGCGGCCCGCTTCGCCTCTGAGGGTGCGAAGAAGTACGATCTGTTCGGCTACGAGGTGGACACGAACACGGCCCCGTGGATCGAGAAGGTAAAGAAGTGCCAGTACTACGACGAGGCCGGCGAGGTGCTGGTGAGCATGAACGTGAAGAACTGCCCCCCGGACCTGGAGACGTACAACGCGACGCTGCAGAAGATCTTCGAAGCGCCGAGCAAGTCGGACAAGCCCATCGAGAACGAGAGCAAGTTCTGCGCGATGATGGACCTGATGGAGGAGATGCAGCACCGTAACAAGGTGAAGCCGGACGTGCAGTCGTGGACGTGGGTGATGAAGGAGTGCGTGGCCAGCGGGAGCTTCCGCCTGGGCTACTGCGTGGAGAAGCTGATGCAGGCCGAGTTCAAGACGGCGCCTGCGGACCTCGTGAAGCAGAACGAGGAGAACGCCGCGAAGGCGAAGGCGGACGGCAAGGAGCACCCGAGCACGATGACGCAGCAGCAGAGCCTCTTCGAGATCAAGATCCAGTAAGATGAATGTGCGCTTCCGGTTTCGTTTGCTCTTTCTCTTCCACTCGTAGGTTTGGTTTGGTTCTGTGCGAACGAGTCTCCCTTTACAGATTTTTTTTTTTCTTTCCTTCGTAGGTCTTTTCCCTTTCTCACATTAAGAGGTAGTCGGAGAGAAGACCAGCATACCGCACACGAGGGCACCCCTCCGCACAGTTGCACACACGCACACATACGCAGCACTCGGCAAGGGCACAAATCCTCACACCAGTGCGACTACGCAAACGGCAACAAGATAGACCAAAAAAAAAAGTAAGGGAAAATAAAAACGAGAGGTGCGCACGTCTGGTGCTCAGCAGCGGCTTTTAACCGCCCTGCTGTTTCATCCTGCAAGCCCATCTCTCTATTTTTTGAGTTGTCGCTTTGTTTTCTTTTTGTTGTGGTTGTTGATACTGAGTGCTGATCCAGCGCTTCATATGCAGGTGAGTGTGTGCACGTCGGTTCGTGGGTGGCCCTCTCTTTTTCTTCATTATAGTAGCGTAGGTAAGGGGGGAAGCAAATACCGCAAGACAACGTTAAGATGTGTGCGACTGCAATGCCATCGGTGAACTAAATGTTCTGTTCTCACTTTATCGTGACGAGAACGAAGTGAGTGCGGCCTGATAGTGGGTGTGTGTGCAGACTCTGGCTTTCTCTCACGCATTTTTTTTTTTCAAAATAAGCCAATTTCGGATTCGATTTGAAAATGAATGAGAAAGAGAACGTCTCTCCGTAGTTGAGTGGTGGTAGTACAGCTCCGTTGTGTCTTTAGAGGATAACAAAACAACTTTAAATATTAAAAAAAATGACAATAGTCAACGGTACAAAGGCTCCAGTATGCAGAAGGATGCGTGTGCATGCATGACCTGTGGGAAGGATCTTTAAGGTTTGCCCTCTTCCCCAGTAGCGTAGGCTTAAAAAGAAAAAACTGGTGTGCACTTCTGGACGTTCGACTTCTCTTTTCTTTCCTGAGAAGACGTCGTTCATGCGTAGGTACGTGCGAGTAGAGCAGATGTGGTGCAAGATGCGGGAATGCCAGAATAATAAGAAAAATATTCAATATTTTTGCACTGCAAGAGCATCGATGTCCACATCATACTGGTATCAAAGCAGAAAGATAGGGAGAATGGCGGATTGTGAAGCGGATGAGAAGCTTGAAGTCTCACTGCTGCCATGTCAGGGCTTTTTCTCCGTCCCCCTACCGCCTACTGCTGCGCACCGCGCTACCTCAGCGATCGCTCTGCCCTCACGCTCCGCGTTTATTCTCTCTACGTTGCTTCAAGTCTTCAGCGCGTCGCTTTCA
>JASAOD010001785.1:0-27171 GCA_030849845.1 Crithidia brevicula | reverse complement strand
GTGGATTAAGGCTCGGAAGTCCTTCTAGGGAGCTCAAACGAAGCCATTAGAGATTCATTTTCGTTGCTTCGTATTCTGCTCTCCTTTGCTTTTGTTTTCAATTTCTTTGGCGTTAGACAGGTCTTTCACGGCTGTGTAGTGGTATATACTCCTCGCCAGCTAACGTGTTTGATATTATTCTTTTGTTGTTGTTGGTGTTGTTTTGTGTCATTACCTTCTCCTTTCTCATTCATCTTTACTTTCAGCATCCGCTACTCTGTTCATTCCCGTTTTCTCATTTTTTCTTCTTTTTTTTCACTTCCTTTGCTGCTTCTTAGTTTTGTTAATCTGCTGCCATTGTCAACACTATTTTGCTGCCGCTGTGTGCGTCTGCTAGGAAGTACCGCAAAAGCCTGCTTATCAATACAAACAAGCATCTCCGACTGCGGTCTCGTTAACTCCTTTATAGCACTAAGCTATACTCTTTTTTTTTTCCGTGTTTACGCTGTTTTGAACATTCCTAACAATCGTGTTGTATTGACCACCAAGACAGACGCATTCCGCTTCTCTACAATACTTGGAAACATATGAAAGAACACCGCTAAGCCAGCTTATTGAAATTGTTTTGCATAGTACTATTACATTGTGTGTGTTTGTGGCTTCGCCTTCTTTCCCACCTCCCCTTTAAGTTTCAGCACACCTATTCTCGCAGAAGTGGAGAGGAAATCCACGTTGGTCGAGCAAAACAAAAGAAGAACCCATTACATTGCTCTTGAGGCCTTTATTCTGTTCATTTTTGACAGTTTCCCGCCATGGAGCGAAGGGTCAGCAACGTCGATGCCAGTGCACTTCGTGCGGCTCGTCGTCGTTCTGCCGTCACCATCGTCGCACCTGGCGAAGAACCCAATCCCTTTCAGCCAGATACGAACCAACCGGCCGCGGCGAAAACTGCTGCCCCGGTCAGCGACCGCTTCGCCGACTTTAAAGCCAACCCCAGAGATGAGGCAGGCGTGAATGCGGCCCCTGCGCCGGCCTCTCGCGGCCCACCGCTGCCCCCGCCTCTCTCCGTGGCGGCCACCTCCACCCCTGCACCGGTGGGCCAAGCCGGTCCCCTCATCCAAACACCAGAGCGCAACGTCAATGCGCCGTCGTCGGCGACCAATCGGATGCGTGGGCTGCACATGTTCCCCAACACCCCACCCACCAGCACCACCACCAACGTCATGCCCGTCCCTCGCCCGCTAAGCTTCCGCAATGGCAATGTGCTGGTCGCCTCCGCAGCAGCGAGAGCTGCCCAGTTCCCCGCCAATCCCAATACGCGCGGCAACGGGACTGTGCCGGTCACACATGGCGACATGAACACGGCTCGACCACCCGTACGCAATTATGGAAAAATATCTGCCGCTGTCCAGAACAGAAGTGGCTCTTCTCCGCAGAGGGCGACTGTTGTCAGCCCAGGTCCCACGACTCCAGCAAACAAGCGAGGGCAGACACCGCCGGCCCACACGCGAAGCGCGACGCCTCGTGGCGGTGTTGAGATCGCCGCCAATACGAGCCAGAACAAAAGCAGCTCTTATCCCCAAGCAGGGACGTACAACGCGAACATGAACACCAATGATGCTCCTCCTTACAACTTAGCAGCGCGCAGAGGTCCAACACCTCGCCCGCCACCTCAGCAGCTGCAGCAACCCCCGCCGGTGCAAAGCGGTGCGAAGTGGACCGCAGCGGCCCGTCGGCAGCCGCTGAACTCGAGTTCGCCCAACGTGAAGGCAACGACGTACGTCAACAACGCCACGTCGATCAAGGCGGCACGTCGTGCCACGGTGCCACAGGCGACTCCGTCACAGCAGCGGGTGGAGGTGGTGCGAGTGCCACACCCGCCCTCACGACGTGCGTCTGTCACCGACAACGACAACGGCAGCAGCGGCGATGCCGACAACCTCTCCGCACCGGAGGCGCCGAGTTTACTGCTGAGCACGGTGACGTCGGGCTCCAGCATCAAAAGCAGCGGCAGCTCCCGCAACGGCTCCTTTCGGCATCTCTCGGACGATCAACGAGAACCCTCCATCGTGATCGAGGATAGAATGATTGGCAGCACTGATGGGGCGTCCGCCTCCTCGCGTCAAAACGTTCGGGAGGAGTCGCCACCGGCTGACAACGGCGAGTTCTTGAAGCCTTCGCGGAAGCATCGGGTGGCGGAGATTGACATCGCCCCCATGTCCCCGCAGGCAAAACGAACACACACACCTCGCTCGGACGATGCCAGCACGGAGGAGAGTGGCACGACAAGCGGAAGCGAGGAAAGTGAAGGCGACGGCGAAGACGACGATGACGATGAAGAGAAGGAGGAGAAGAGCAGCTCGGGGGACAGTGAGAAGGAGAGCGCAGAGGAAGTGAGCAGCCCGCTTGGCACACACTCTCCCCGGCAGCTGATGCCTCCGCCAGACTCTGACACGTCCAGTGTTCTGCAGTCTCCCGTGTACTTCTCGCCTTTGATAGAGCGCCGAAAACAACCGGAGCAGCGAGCGCACGCGAAAACGCCCACAGAATGGACGAGACAGCAGAAAAGTGAAGTGCCAGCGGAGAAAAGTGCGAGCTCGCTGGCCGAATTCGGGCTCTCCAGCAATGACACGCTCGAGCCCGTCTCCTTCGCCACCACCTCCTTGTCCAGTGGGCCGGCGGTGAACCGGCAGCGCAAGACGCACCCGTCCATCCGCCTGCCCTCCCCTGTAGATCTCAACACTGTGCTGTTCCGTGGTGTGAAGAAGGATCCTCCGATGGCGTCGCCACTTCTAGGAACTGCCAAGCATCGAGCTAACGTGGGACACAATCACGGAGGCAACAACAACAAGAATGGTGGCGACAACGCTCGCGGAAACGAAACGCGGCAGAGCGACGCCCTCGCAGAGGAGGTCAGCAGCATCGCCAGCTTCCCAACACCGTCTGCGTCAGCCGTAGCAAAGAGCGCCAGTGGGGAGAACTGGAGCTTCGACTACTTGGCCAGGAACGGCCTGAGCGATGACACGCAAGGCAGCGGGGCGGATGCATGTGTGTCGCCGCGGCTCAGCACCGCCTTCTCCAGCGCCACCGCCGCCACAGCGCGGTCGCCCACGGCGTCGGCTGCAAAGTCTAATAAGCCCGCTGAGGAGAAGTGGCGGGTAACGCAGTCTCTCAGCATCAACGCGGCGGAGTTTTCGTTTGATCACCTCCCTATTGCCCAGCAGCACAGCAACGTGGCAAAATTGCGAAAAGTGTTCGAGTCGCAGCGCAAGTCGAAGAAGGCAGAGGAAGGCTCCGCGGTGACGTCAGGGCGATCCACGATTGGGTCTCGCAGTGCCACGATGCCTCCCGCGCACGGCGACTCCCCGAAGAAAGCCACCACGCCCGCAGCGAAGCCCAGGCAGCAAGCACTGGCTGCCTCAGCAGGCAGCACGGTCATCGCCCCACGCAGCGAGCCATCGAGCCAGAGCAACATCGATGCGGGAGAGGTGCTCGGGCAAAGCGCCATGTTGCGCTTCTCCGCCAACGCGCCATCGATGGACTTCAGCTTCGACCACCTCACCCCACCAATCACCCCAGCTACCAAAATGACCTTTCCGCCCATTGAAAGCAGCTCGCACCCGACCACGTCTTCGCGCGTGAAGAGTGCGAAGTCGGACGTCTCTGAGGGCGAGTTTCACTTCAGCTGGGGCGGCGGCACCGACGTCGCGTCGCCGATGAGTCGGCACTCTGCGCCGTCAGGGACATCGGTGTCGAAGAACGCGAGTGGTCGCCTTCCCTCCATCTCCCTCCCGGCCAGTGAGGGCGGCTTCTCGCTGGCTCGCTTTGAGAATTCGAATGCGTCGGCAGACACGGTGAATATGTTTGACCGCTACGATTTCTGAAGGGTGTGGCATATGAAGAGAGGAAAGGGACAAAAGACAAAGAGGGAAGCGACCCCGACCCCCCTTGAGGTGCCGACTACCTTAACATCGTGCTGAAGTGTGAGATACTCTTTTTTTTTTCTCGTGCTGGTTTGCTTGGTAAGTGCTGCTTCCCTCTTTTTTTTTTCACTCCTTTTTTTGTTACTCAAGTCCGTATTTTTGTTAAGGTTTTTGCCACAATTTTTTTTTTTGTAGTTTGTACCTTTTTTTTCTCTCTCTTTTAATGAACATGGGTGCTGTCAATGAATTTCTGTTTCTCCGTAAGTTAAGCCGTTACATAGCTTTGACTGTGCCATTGCATTGCCAAGAGCATGTTGCAACGCGCTTTCCGCCTTTTGTTGCTCTTGTTCGCCGTAGCTGTTTTGTACGTTGTAGTTGTTGTTTCTGCGTCTTTTGTCTTGTGTTGTTTACTGTGTACTATTGTTCTCTGCTCCCTAATGATTTTTCATGCTCTCTCCTCTTTAGATTTATTAATGTTGTTTTTGTTTTTAACGTCTAAAAGTACAAAGCGTCTCTTTTTGTTTCTGTTTTTAATTCGTTTAGTTGTTGATCCACGTGGCTGTAGTATTCAATAGTATTTTGTTAATCAAATACCTTTTTCTTTAATGCTCTTTCTGCTTTCCTGTCCCTTCCTTCCTCCTTATCTTTCTCAGTTATCATATTTTGTTAGATCTCTGTCCCTAGTGTTTCTTTGCTATTACTACTGCTGTTAGAAACATTTTTTGCAGGTTTTTTGTTGTTTTTTTCTGCGTGTGTATTCTGCCTTTTAATCTATATAAACGAACAGGTGCAGCCACTATGCTGCTGCAGCTACGTAGTGCATCTACGTGTGGGTATGCATGCGTGTAGGAGGTCAAGAGGGCAGTATGCAAAGAAGCCACTTTTGATCTGTTCCTGTGATCAGTATGTGTTCGGTTTTGAGCGTCCAAACCTCTTCTTCGCGACTAAATTACGAAGACTCTTTCCTTCTCTTTTTCTCTCTGCTCTTCCACATTCCTACATGCCTCTCTGTATATGTTATGTCTCGGCTCCCAGGCACAGAGTTATTTAGCGAAGTGTCCTTTTGCTTTAATAAAGATGATTGATAAGTTAAAAAAAAAAAACCGGCTACGAGAAGCTCGCCGCTCGTTCTGAGCTCATGCATCTTGCTAGTCCTTCTCTTTTCTTTTCTTCTTTTTTGCTTTTTGTTTGTTTGTTTCTTTCTATTGTTTTACACGTGGAGCGTTGCGGCTCTAATCTCACAAGGTTCATTTCTCTTCCTTATTGAGACTTGCTTTGGCGATTTTGAGTTGATTTAAATTTTTCTTTTACAGGATTGTTATTCACCCTTTTCTTAATGAGTGTTGAGCTCGCCACCATTTTTCTTTTTTAATTATTTGTCACTGGTCTTGTTACGAGAGAAGAGGTAGTGACCTCCGCATTGTTGCTTTTTCTCCTGCTCCTTTAATCGGTGTGCGTGTGTGTTGAGTAATAATCTTTTTTTTTTCTTCAATTTGGCTCATGGGACAGCATAGTTGATGCTTACTCACTGATTTTTCTCTTCGTTAATTTCTCCATTGGCTACTCTGATCAGCTTCATTTAAGTCTTTCTTATCTTAGAGGTTCAGTGCATTCAGTTATTCATCTGATCTGTGGAGGGAACTGTTCATGAAATCAGTTAGCTCAAACCTCCCTTTCCTAGTGTTTTCTTTAAGCTTGTACGGTTGCGTCTTTTTGGTATGAGTGCTGGCGATTGTTTCACTCTCCATCTCTTGTTGCCTTGTGGCTCTTTTTGCGATCCTTGTGCGTTCTTTTCTTTAACTTTCCGATGTCCCCCCTCATTCATTTTCACTTTTGTTGTGTCTTAGGGCCTCTCGGGAAAAAACTATATACTCTTTTTTTTTTTTTTACAAAATGCGTATTTTGCTGTTGGTCTCACTTTTGTTGTTTCTTTCTTTCGTACTTCTACCCAGTATATTGAGTGTGCAGCAACTCCACCGTCCTTGACTACATGATGTTTTTCTCTCTCCTAATATTGAGTAGATGTTTGCGAATAAACTTATACACACACACAAGTGCAATGTCAAGGGTGTTCTGTCCTCACTTTATTTTACGGGTGACGAGGATCACGTGGGTAATTAATTTTGCGTTAAAACTCCTTCTCACTGCTTCACTGTGCTGCCACACAGTATGGTGACACGCGGCATTGCGCTCTCCTGTGATGACGCCAGCTCTCAAAACAACTTCACAGGTACAACTCCTGTGCCCTGGGTACAGTGAATACTCTATCCCCATGGATGCTTTCCTTACTTATTTTCTCTCTATCTCTCTCTCTCTCTATGTGTCCGTCTTATCGCGCAAATATCTCATCAAAACTCCATTTGTACGAATTCCTACAACATCAAAAAAACCTTCCTCTATCTGCACACGCGCAACATAAGAGTATTGCATGCACAGTGGTGCCTGAAACCCTTCCACTGATTCGTTTCTCAAGGCTTCAATTCAACCACGAGCTATACGTTTTGCATCCCCTTTTTCCTTATTATTGAAGATTCGTCGTCTTTACTGGAGAGTACGTTTTTTTTCTTTTCCTGTACTCTTTTTTTTTTTTTTCTTGCTTTTCTTTTCTGGTGCTTCAACTTTCTTTGACCTGCTGATATCCATTATCACGTGTTTGTGTGTGTGCGTGAGTGTGTGTCTTCTTGTGTGTTTCTGTTTTGTTGTTTGTCTCTTTGGCAATCCTTGTACATCTTCTCCTGTGAATATAGCATTGCAGCACCTGAAGCTGAAGATTCATAGCCCTTCCTTCTTTATTTTCTGTTGAATTACAAGCGAAAAAAGCAACGCGTCTCGTTGCGTTTTGCTACACTTACTAAAAACTAATTGTATTTCTCCACTTTCCTCTGCTCACACGACGGGGCAGGTGGAATCGCAACATAAGCAAACAAACACAAAAAGCCCACAACAACAAATAGTATAGTAAACACGAAAGAAGACATGTACGCCTACGCCAATAACGAGTCGGAGTCGCGCCCCCTCCAATCTCCACCGCAGCACACACTAAAAACCGACTCGGGAGACGAGGAGGAGCTCAACGCCTCCGCAACACTGCGTATCGGCCGCCGCCGGTCTAGCGTGCGTCTCATTCCCGTCAACTCCATCGACCAGAACGCCGACGACCGCCAATCCGCGAATATTGCCCACTCCAAAAGAGAGATGCGGCGGCGCAGCAGTGCCCTGACTCGGCAACAAATTCTCTTGCAGCGGCAGCAGCACCAGCAGATGTTGCTGGCGCAGCAGCAGGCCGCGGCAACAGCCCGTGGGGTTTCTGGGCAGCCGCAGCGGCAGCCGTCCATGATGGGTGGGATGCGGGTGGGGCAGCCGATCCCACAACCGCTGCCGGCAGGGCCGTACGTCCGCCAGCCTGCTCGCCGCCCTTCCCAAGCACCTGCCGTGCCGCCTCAGCAACAACAGCAGCAGCAACCGCAGCACCTGCCGGCAGTGGCGAAGGAGGAGACTTCGCTTCGCAAGGTGGCTCCCAACCTTAGCGGTCCCCCACCAGGCGCCGAGGTCAAGCGGCGTGGGTCGCTCTACCGCCCCGTGCCGCAGCCGAGGCCGCAACAGCAAACGCAGCCGCAGACACCACAGCCGCAGCAACGCGACCTCGAACCCGCAGCGGTGCAGTCTGCTCGGCGCCCCTCTGTTCTGGCTGGTAAGGCCAAGCAGCAGAGTCGTCGACAATCCAAAGCGGACACGCCGGCTTTCGAGACGCCGTCAGCTGAGGAGTCCGAGGAGGAGGAGAAGACGCCGCCGCCGGCGCCGTCCTTCACCAAGCGCCTCAGCCGTTTCTTCATGCCGTCCTCAACGCACCGCCGTAAGTCAAAGGGAGAGAGCGAGGCGGAGGAGGAGAAGAAGAAGAAGCGCGACAAGGACACGGCAAGCGACGCGAAGCAGCGCCGCAAGAGCAACAACTCCAGCCCGGTGACAAAGCTTTCTGCGGTGGAGGAGTCGCCTCGGGTGGACGTGAGTGAGAAGGTGCTGGAGGAGCTTGACTCAACCTTGGCCAAGCGCGAGAAAGCGATGACGCGCGGCAACTCGGTGCGACGCACGCAGTCCTTCTTTGGCGAATTCAGCAACCACAAGGCGGACTACGATGATGACTATGACTACGATAGTGGTGCTGAGGACGACCGGCGCCAAGTCTCCAGCTCGTCCGCTTCTTCCTGCGACTCGGCTACACCAGATGGTGATACCCAAACTTCTCACAGGCGCAGCGGCAGTCCAGAGTGGGATGCGACGTCCGCATTCAACACGTCGGCGACGACGGCCAACCATCACGGCCACGGCGAGAGAGAAGCGGACGACGCAGACGACGAGGTATCCCGCTTGCCACGTGTGGGCAGCGATTATGCGCGGGAGGAGCGCTACAGCATGGAGAATGAGCAAGACAAGGACAGCAGCAGCGATAGTGGAGAGGAAAGCTCTTCCTCCACGGATGACGAGGCAAAGGCGAAGGCGTCCAATCGTCCGCTGGTCCACTCCTCCTCTCCCGGCGCAGACTACATGCCTTCCTCCTTCTTCCACGCCAACACCTCACTGGCCACCAACGGGGCGTCGCCATCGCCTCCAACGGTGGGCGACTCGAATGCCAATGAACGAAATCCACAGACGCAACAGCAACAGCAACAGTCTTCTACAGAACCTCAGTTGCGAGCTCAATCGGTGCCTTTCATTCCACCACCTCAGCAGTTTCGGCAGCCGCAGCAATGGCGAGGTGCGCTGCCCCCAATTCAACAAACCGGCAACTACCGCCGCCAGACCGTGCCGACTCAAGCGCAGCAGAACACCGAGTCACCCACTCCACAGCAGCCGCAGTCGACGCCACAGCAGATGCAGAAGCGAGTGAGTATGGCCTTTCCCGCCCAAAGCATGCCCAACGCAAGTGCTATGGCCCGCGCAGGCTCTTCTGTAGATGGCTTTAACCCCGCCATGTTGCCTCCGCAACGAAACTCAATCGGTATGTTGAGCGCGACGGTGCCGCCGCCGAATGCTGCGATGATGATGAACGCGCAGCGCAGCTTTATGATGAACCCAGCGATGCAGCCGATGATGATGCGTTATCCCATGCATCCTCAAGGTTACCCAATGGCTATGCAGCAGCAACAACAGCCACAGCAGCAAGGAAAGCAGTAGGGCTGTTTGAAGTGACCTCCTTTGCTACGCTTCCTCACTATTTACATAGGTGTGGAAATCCTAAAGGCATTTGTTTTTTTTTTGTATCACGGTTACTCTTGTGTTTGCTGTTGGCGCCGATGCAGTTAATATACATTAATATATATATATTACAGTATTCTCTTTTTTAAGCGATAAGTGTTGGACAGATTCACTCCGCCGAAAGCTCGCTACATGCTGACGAAGCCCTTGTTGTTGTGCCAGTAGTTTTCTTGTGCTGTATGTTTTGTTGTTTCCGCTAGATGTACTACTTCAGCATTTCATTTATATTTCACAATAGGACTTCTGTATCCGGTTTTTTTATTTTATTACTTTCTCCTTACCTTTTTTTTTTTAGTGTCATTCCAGCTTTTCATCGTTTGTTTCTCTGTTCTTACAGCAATGCTATCTTCTTTTTGCATTCTATTCTGTGTCATCGTTTAGGGTTCTGCCAGGTAGCGCGTGAACCTTGACTCTCTCTTTCTTTTGCACACCACTTTGCTGTTCTTGTTGTCTTGCAGCGTGCAGACCATTGTTTTTTTTTTTTTTTTAGTTCGGGTACATTGTGGGCATTTTCTGTTGTTTTCGTGTGTGCTCTGTATGCTGTCATTTACTCCGAAAGTGTATGTTTGTGTGTTTGTGTGTTTGTTATGTGCAAAGGTAGGAACGCCAAGTCGCTAGATATGTTTCCCTTGTTGAGGCCCCACGCACCTTGTGTGCAGCACGCGGTTAATGCGACGCGGTATGTGCACGAACAAAATCTTATTTTCTGAATAATTTTCTCTTTTTTAACACGTCTGCTTTTTCTGAAAGTGATGTGCTTTGTGCTATCTGTTTTACAGAGATGCACCTCGTATTTTTTTGCTATTACTTTTCTTTACTTTCTCCGATTTCAGGGTTTATTTTTGTGTGTCTCAGACAAAGGTTAAACCTGAACCAAGAGACTGGTCTTCTATTGAATATTATCTTTTTTGTTCTTTCATGCTTTCTGTTTGAATCGTTTCCATGTATAGTTAAGCGTCGTGGACAGAGTCGTAAGGTTCATCTCGGTGTTTCGCCCGCATCACTCCAAGGGCCGCAGCGCAAACACTCACGCGTGCTGCATCCTGCTTAGAATACAAATCCGGCTCAAGTCGTCATACGCTGATTCTCGTGTGCTTTGTCTTTCTCTTGGGATTCTTTCTTTCTCTCGTCTATCTAGTCGTTTTGTCTACTTCTCGCTTTACTCTCTTCATTTTTTTTTTCTCAATACTTGTACGGATGTATATGTACCAGCCTCCTGTTATTACTATTATTGTTCAATGCCTCCTTTTTTTTTCGAAAGTTAAAAAATGTGTCCCTGTGTCAATAGAGCAGAAGTCCTCGCAATACGCTAGGTGTTCCCTCTATGCTTTGTTGCTGGCGTTGAAGCTTTCAAAGGAAAGAAAACAAATGTCGAATAGTTGTATTCATCCCTGTTCTCTTTCTTTAACGCTGTGTAAAGTAGTACGCTGGTGCTGTTTTGAATACGCATTTGTTTCTCTCTGTTTCCCAAGAGTACTGTGCTGAATAGAATATCCTTTTCGAAAAGCTGAAGTTTGTTTTTATTTCTGCTCTTGGTTCTTTTCTTTACTTATTTGATGTACTTTTGTTTTTCTTTCTTTGCGCGGAGTGCAAGAACTTCTGCTTTGCGAAGGCACTACATTCTGGATTCCTTTATCACAGCAATGTTAACATCTCTTTTTTTGTTTGTTTGTTTGTTTGTTTGTTTTCTTATTGGATTGTTCTTTCCTTGAAGATGTGTGTTGACGTTCAAAACAAAAACAAAAGCAAGCTACTCTGTTTCGAGCGCAGTGCCGGGTTACAAAATGCGATGCCTGCGCTGTGTGCACGTGTGCAGTGCGGATCAACTACAAGAGACGTGTAGCAATAGGTCTGCAAACGTTTCTATGTCAACCTAAAAACCGATTTCGCTGCAATAGGTATGCCCCTACCGTACTACTGAAGGTGGGATCGCATGAGGGGCGTGAACTGGGCTTCAATAAAAAAAAAAAGCGAACCTGGATGACAGTTTTCTCTCGGTGGGCTGAGTAGTACTTTACGCACAACTACTCTCACGTAGATGCTGTTTATTGCGCTGCCGAGTAATACTATCTCCAATCTTGTTAGTTTTTTCCCGATTACTGATCTCCGCCGTTGTCTTTTTCAATACTGCTATCGACACACTTCTTTCTCTATTTTTATTCTCTTACCTATTCAAACTCAAACACGCACAGTTAACGGAGGAGTCTCCAGGTAAAGGCATAAATACACGTATTTTACTTAAAAAATCATCAAGACGAGCAACAAACTGTAAAACGATACTGGTGAGTACCTTTTAACTTGACAGAAATACGCAGCTTCATTGCGCATCGCTATTGTGACCTATACACACACAGACATACACACAAACACACCTACATATATAGAAGCGAGAGCATCTCTCGTGCATGTGGCTCGCTTACGCAGAACCCGACACCGAAGCCTGCGTCTCCCCACCAGTCACACAGGCCGCGAAGTACAACGCACACCACACCGAAGCTTTCGGCAGCGGCGACGCGGCGACCAACGCCGCTCTGAGGCTTCAGCTGCATCGACCGCACACGAGCACGAGAGCACAACGCATGCTGGACCACACCTTCCATGGAGAAAGCTCTCCCGCTACCGGTGAGACACGCCACCGCCGATGCAGCGCCAGCGCTGATGCTCACCAGCGTGGCAAGGGTGGGGTGATGTTGCCCATCACGGCAGGGATCCGACCTCCCTCCAACCGCCAGCTCGCTGCCACGGTGCCATCGCTGATCACGGAGGACGCGTTCAACGGACTCTTGCCAAAGCTGCCCGCCTCGGCCAACACGTCCGTCACCTCCAATGGACTGGGCGAAGATGGGAATGGCGCGCAGACGGTCAAGAACGCTTCCTACGCTTCTCCCTCGACCTCCGCCTCGTCACGGCCGTCCTCGCAGCAATGCCCATCCACGGCCTCGCCGTCACCGGCCATGCTGTACTCGAACGAGTCCAATCCGTACGCTGCGGCGGCGGCTGCTGCTCCTGGGCGTCTGCCAGAGGTGCAACCGACCCTGCGCGGCATGGCGACGACGGGCCACCCGGCAGCGGCGCGCAACACGCTGCCCATTCCCAACGCACCCAGTGGAGGCGTGCAAGGGTCTGCGGTGACGCCGAGCACGAGCATGGCGTACACAAATGTGTCGGCCAACGGTCTACCTCGCCAGGAGAGTCTCCGAGTGGGTGCGGGGGGCGGGATGCCTGCGATGGCGATGAATGGGATGAGCGGGATGCAAAACATGCTCTGCAACCAGTTTGCCTACCCACACATGATGTCAGGGGCGATGAATCTCCATGGTGGAGGTGGGTCGAATGGAGGCAATGGCAACGCACATCCCAACACCATGAACATGGGGTACGCCATGCAACCATCGTACATGGGTGGCTACCTGAGCAACGCGCCTTTGCCCACGTCGTCGTATCAGCAGGGGTCGCTGATGGGGTATTCGATGGGAAATGCAACAGCTTCGATGTATAGCAGTCACAACAACAACAATGGGCTCGGCGGGTATGGAAGCAATACCTTCGGCAGCGGATACACAAACAATAACAATAACAACATGAGTAGCGGTGGTCCCCAATTTTCCATGTCTCAGCCCAACGCCTTCTACCCAGGTATGCAGATGCAGAGCCAGATGGGCTCGCACGGACTGGAGGGCAACGTGTATGGGAGTATGCGTGGTGTCTCGCCTGGCAACAACGGTGGCACCATGGTCAGCCCGCAGCTTCCGTTTCAGCAGCACTACGCGGCTCCTGGCGTTGGCCAACGGAACGGGTCAACGAATTCGGGGAAGAGCAGGCACGATGGGAGTGGCAGTGGCGCTCCAAAGAAGCTCTACCCCTCCTCCACAGCACCGTCGTTTTCCACCCCGCAGGGAGGCCTGAGCAAGAACAATCATCAACAGTCCATGGCGTCGCTGACATCGCGAACGCAAAGCCTCCGCGGCGGCAACAAGCACCACGCTGACGATGACCTCTTCATGCAGAGCGTCAACACGGAAGTCTTGGGCGTACCCAATGGGCGACCTGTCTCAGAGAAGGGGCAGCGTTCAACGGCGTCGAAGCGAAAGGAGAACGCGCGGTCATCGGATTGGCTCTCCGCCTCGCCATCACCAACGAACAAGGCCGCTCTCTTCTCCGCGGAAGAACGAGTGCGGCATGAACGGCGGCCGTCGGGGTACTCGTCGGTGTCCCCGGACCCGGACATCCCCAGATTGCCCTCTCGGCGCTCCACCAGCGCGTACGCGGCACAGCCGCGCGTTTCTGCTGTGGATCCACCCAGCACTCGCAGGGGATCGGAGAGTACGTCGTCTCGCCCTGGATTCTTGCGTCGCTTTACCGATCAGTGCAATCGTATTGGCCGTACTGCCGCGAGTGGATTGCGCGGGCGTGGCAACGGGGAGAAGCGTCGCCGCCGCCCCCGCAAGCCGCGAGATGGCGGCACCGCTGAGGCTAAGCCCTATGCGGTATCGTCGAGGGCTTCCTCCTCTCGCGCCTCCTTCGTTGACGATAATGACGACGGGTATGATGAGGAAGATGAATACGACGATGAGCACGGTGAGGATCGGTCCTTTGATAGCTCGATTGACACGAGTGATGAGGACGAGCGCGATGAGGGACAGAGAAAGGGCCACAACTCCACTACCAAGCCTGCGGGAGCCGTGAACAGTAGGTCGGGTGGCGGGAGTAATACTGATGCCGCGGTAACGATCGCCCAGCGTCGCAGAGTTCGTGTGAAATCGTTGGACGCCGGCGTTATCGATCTCGCAATACAAGGACGTAAATAATAATACTTTTTTTTCCCCCACTGTTTATATCTAACCATGTTTAGGATCTTTAACTACTGATTGCATGTATGTACTCTATTTATTTAGTTTTGGAACTCGTGCGAATATCCTCTCGTTATCTTTTTCTTATCAGTGTTTGCTTTCATTTTCTGTATTTTGGTGGAGCTGCGTGTATATGTGTTGTTGAAAAAGATGCCACTATGTAACTTCTAGGCGGCAGTGCTGTTTTTTTTTTCCCCCCATTGAAAGGCAGCCGGGATGCTGCACTGTGTCAAATGCTCTTACACCAGTGATCTGTTTACCCCCTCCGTCTTCTTTCAACGATCTTCCACCTTTAATTTCCTTTGCGTGTATGGATGTATGTCTGCTTTCTGAATATTCAATTGATTGTGATTTATGACTTCATGACTTCTCTCTTTCTCCCACTGTTGTGCATATGAATTTTCCAAGTGTATAGGTACCATTAATTCCGTTGATGCACAGAATCTATCCTGCTCTTTTTTTTTTTTGCCGTAGAGTGCCTTTAGCGGAGGCTGTCGGTATCCACGGATCTGTTGTTTGGTTTTCCTTCTCCTTTTTTTTATTTCCCGCTCTGGAGGTTACGAAAGATACCACATCTCAGATCCTTTGTGGTCTTGTAATGTCTCTTGATCTCTTGATAGCTTCTTTTTATTCGTGCCTCGATGGCTGGCTCTGATGAGTTTGCCTCCATTTTACGCTACATGTATTCTACTTTGAGACTCTTGGAAATGCTTAATAAAAAAGAGGATTGTGAATCGAGACACGCTGTCAGCGCCATTCTTTATTTCACGTCCTCTGCTTTGTTTTATTTTGTTCTCTTACTGTTTCCTCTTTTCCTCCACACACCCTTTTTTTCTCTTCTTCTTTTTTTTTTTACCTTGGAAATAACTTTTTTGTTTTTAGCTTTCGGATCATCAGCTGGGTGCTTTCTCCCGCTGCATCCACCAATGCTTCTCTCTTCCCTTTGTTAAGCCTGTGTAATGTTTCGGATCTTGTTTTACTTCTTTCTCACGGTATGCCTGGTTCGCCAGGACTGCGATGTTTGTTTTTGTTGTTATTGTCCTTTGTTTGCCTCTGTCGCTAGTCTGTATCGTTCTTGTCGTGGAAAGGATATGAATCTGCGTTGTAGCTGTGTAAAAAAAAAAATGGGAAACAAATAAGCTGTTTATTTAATGCATGTGCATTGAGACTTTGTGCTGCATTTCCTCTAGTGATTTTTGTTGGTTCTCTTACTGAGACCTGAGTGTGTGATGCGAGACACGACTTCACAGTGGTAAGCGCTGCACTCCTTCCCGAAGTCTTCTTCTGTCCTTCCGTTAGAGGAGGACAAGAAGTTGAAGTTTTTTTTTTTTGTCAAGGCGCCTGCTGAGGACTGCGATTGCTGCTCTCGTGCCTCCTCGCGTGCTCGCTTACTTATGAGTCCGCCTGCTGCCAACTGGCGTGCCTTGTAGGACTCATGACGATGCCGACAACGTCCTCTCTACAATCCTTCGTCCTCCTCTCCTTTTTGGGGGTATCAAAACCAAGTATTCTCTCTTATTGAACAACAACAAATGCGTAACTGCACACTTTCTAACTGCCTGCACCTCATCACTACTGATACTCATCTAGGTTTATCAATAGACCCTTCACTGTGCGGGTAGCCTTGCTGCACTCTTCTTTTAAAGCCTGAATCACGGCATCCTTTTTTTTTTCTACTGCAGCCTTCATTATGAGTGTGCCTGGTCCGGTGCGCGGTCGAGGTGGTGGAAGCCGTGGCCATCGCGGTGGCGGCTCCCGTGGCGGTCGCGGCAACCAGCGTCCCTCTGCCTCCGCACCCAGACGGACTCCACAGCGTAATGGCGACACGGACGTTGAATCGCCTCGTCCACTGTTAGAGCTGGAGGTGGAGCTGGTCAACATCCCCGACGCCTTCGAGGGAAGCTGTGCACACGTCAATCGGTGCCGTGAGCGCGGCCGCCTCTTCTGTCTTCCTCTTTCCACCAGTCCGACAGCGAAGTTTGCCGTGGTGGAGCGCACCATCGGTGGCATTGACGACGTGGTGTACAGCAAGCACCGTGAGGTGTGGGAGCGCCTACCACGTGGTAATGCAAGGGTCTACGTGGCACTCAGCGAAGGAGGCCCGTACACCTTGGTGGGTGCTGTGAACGGCCTGCGCAAGTTCGGCTACAACGACAGCAACTACGGCTATCCCGCCGACGTGAAGACGGTGGTGGCTGTGGAGAAGGAGAATGGAGAGTGCGGCCACATCTCTGCCTTTATGCTGCCTCCTGGGGCGACGGATACCGAGGCAACGACGTCGCACCGCTTTTGGATTGTCGGCAGCAAGAACGTCCACGTCGTGCTCGACTACGCGATCTCGGACGCTTGCTTGGACTACTACACTCGCCTCGGTCGGCGTTACTCCTATGCGATGAAGATTGCGCGGTTATGGCGAGAAATGCTCCCTGCTGCGGTGACCAAGATCGTGCCTGCTGCGGACACTACCACCTCACGTACGCTAACGGAGGCGCAGGCGCTGCAGTTTCATAGCACGCTGCACGAGCGCCGGTGGACGAGCTGCTTTGAGTCCATCTTCTCCGACAGCCAGCACCTTGTGGACTACGATGGCATCAACGAGTTACGCTTCTACGCGATTACAACCACCGCACGTGCCTTTAAGGCTGCCGCTGCTGCTGCACATTCGAAACAGGTAACAGTTGCTGGCAAAGGTCTTGACAGTGGGGGTGTTGCAGACGAGGAAAACGATTCCACCAATAGATCACCCGTAGCGCAGGCATCGTTCTACTCGCGTGATGATGGCCTGTGCATTCCTGTCCAGGACGCAGAGGCGTTCCACACCAGCGTCGGCCTGTCCTTCTCCCGCCACAGCGCGTCGGTGGTCTTCCAGAGCGCGGACTACGCGAAGCTGATCGACGACATCGGCCGCCGCGCCAACTCCGAGGGCTGCGTGATGTACGGCGCTGACGCGGCAGGGACGGTGGTGCGCCTATGGAAAGAGAAGTCCTACCCCTACGTGATGGAGCGGGCCACGCGGGAGGCCATCACCAATCACAAGCTGGCAGGCAAGGACCTTGCGGATGCGATGAAGAAGAAGCTCCGCCAGCAGCGGCCGGAGCTGCGGGACTACTTCAACGACTGGGAGGCCACTCGCATGCCGTGGCTGCTGCACTTTGCGGCTTGGCTGCAGGTGACTCGCCGTCTCACCCCAAGTCAGCAGCGCAACGAGCTCTTCCCCCTGCGGAATCGCTGGCTCTCACTGCAGAAGGAGTTTCAGGCCGACATGGAGCGCGATCCAGAGCTGTACGACGTGTGTGGGCAGTACCAGCCCGATCCGGTGCAGTGGGGCACCGACACCAAAGACCTCGATGTGATCAAATTTGTGGGCCCGCAGGGGTGCGGGAAGTCGACATTAAGCCGTGCCTTCTACGCGTTGCTGCAGAAGGCCCAATACCACCCTCGCTGGGTGAACCAGGATGAGTCCGGTAACCGCAACAAGTTTCTTGCCTCGCTGCGACAGGCCACACACGCAGAGGCCGGTGTGTCGCACCTCCTCATTGACAAGATGAACCTCGATGCCAGGATGAACCACGACTACGACAACCTGCCACTGAGCCTGACCGTTGCGTGGTACCACCCAGACGGCGAGAGGGCGTTGTACAACGTGTGCATTGACCGTGTTCTTGGCCGCGGCAGTGGGCACCGCACCATCCGCATTGACCCGTCGCTGTCCCCGCAGGACCGTGCGGCGGAGGAGAAGAACATCCGCAACTTTGTTCGCAAAGCCGTTCATGCCTGCGAGACGCCGCAGGACTCCTCGGAGGTGGTCCTGGAGCTGGACATCACCACGCCTCTTGCGGAGATGGTGCGGATGATGTGGGCCAAGCTGCAGGAGAGTGGAACCAATACGCTGCCACCCATCACGGAGGCTGACATCAACGAGGCCATTGCCCTCGCCCACCGCTATGAGGAGCTGCTCTGTGACCTGCCCAAGGCGCCCCTCTACGCCTGCATCGAGCTGCGGGATCGCGATCAAGTCCAAAAGCTGCTCTCCGTCGTGCCAGTAGACTTTACCCAAGGGCAAGTAGTTCAGTCTTCCTTTCACATAACGACCAAGTTCTTTGGGGGAGAGACGGACCCCGTCATGTTTGTGCTGCTGGCGGAGCGGCTGGGGCAATCTGTGACGGTGGCACTTGACTCCGTCGTGGCAGATGCGGATGGTGTGGCGGTCACTGTCAAGCGCGATGACGCACGCTTTCCGTGCGCAAACGCAATTGCACACATCACCATTTCCAATCGGAAAGGTGTGCCGCCAAAGTACAGTAACGAGCTCATTTCAGAATCTCACTATCCTGGTGACCCGCAGCAGCGGCGAGTGGTGCGACTGCCCGAGGGGGTTACGGTGACCGGGGTGTTTGAGTTCCGATAGCGGCCCTCGTCTCTCAGGTGGTCGTGGCATGCTGCATGGTGTCTTGTCTTCTTTTGAAAAAGGAAGATGAGGTGAAGAAATGAGCTGTCCAAAAGACATCGTTCTCTGACTAGTTTTCTCAACATGCATTTATCTTGTCTTCTTCTTTTATATCTATTTTCCCATTTGCTGGGTTTGTTTACTAACGTTTTTGACCATTTTCACCCCAGACACCTTGCTGCGTCTGCTAAATATTTTCAGTTGGCACACACAAAGACACACATGTGCCTTCACAAAACATAGGCGATGGAGATGTTAGCTGACTTTCATTTGAGCTTTCAGACAATGGACGATGAAATACTCTAGGTAGCTCGCAGTGCATTTCCTTTTCAACGCTTTTTTGACGAATCCTGTTGTTTCATAGAGCCGGCGTATTCTGTTGCGCGGATCGACTGAAAACATCTCCTGAACACTGCTACCACCGCCAATCTCATTTGTCATTATCCATTCCTCTTCTCTGTCCCTTTCATTCTCTCTCTCTCTCTCACGAACTTAACCTTGTGGGTCTCTGTAATTACACTCTGCCGCACCCTATTCGCTCAGCACGAGCACCGCAGTGCGATTCTACTTGTCCTCCATTGACTTCATTGGTGGCTGTTCGTGAAAGGGTCAAACTTTGGGTTTCTTTTTCGAGTGTGAAATCCATTTTAACAATTCAAAAAATATATATCTATGTTTGTTTTCCATCTGCTGATTTGCTCATCGAAACAAAAGAGTTTTTTAAACAAATCATTTTATGCAGTCCTTCTCGCTCAAAGGTGGCAGTGTTTGATCTATTTTTCCACTCCGTATCGAGTCTGATGCTGCGAAGCACATTATCGCTTGTGCATAGGTAGATTCCTCCCTTTTAATTTCTTTGATTTCCTTGTTTTTGTTTTTGCAGTTGTCACGGCGTCAAGGGATGTCCGAAAATCCTTCCGATGTGGTCGCCTTTCAAGTTTTTCTTTGGAACAAGCGACGCTACGCGATCCCCGTAAACGCCAAGGGCGAGCAGCTCGGCCCAGCCCTACCTTTTCGCAATGCCAATCGAAAGAAGCGGCACGGCTACGGTCCGGGTAGTGCCAACACATCTCTCTGCGAAGACTCCTCTTCGTCGTTGCCGCTGCTGCAGCCACCTGCCGATGCCGCCGCGCCGCTGCTCGCACAAAACGCGTCCTTTGACTCGCAGAGCACCAACTCCTCACCCGGTCGCACTAACTCTTCGCCCGAGCGCAGCAGTCGGCAGCGGCTGAGTCGCACAGTGAGCTTCCTCGACAAGACCACCTTGACCGCCACAGCAAAGGCAGCAGGAGTGGAATCTGAGGCGCCGACGCGGCTGGTGGAGTTTCCGAAGTCGCACGAGGTGCTTCCGGCGTCGATTCTGCAGAAGAAGAGCAGCTTTCTCATTACCCTGCGGCCTCTCTTCGACTTCGACTACGAGCCGCCACACACCCCACGCGAAGCCGCGAAGGACGCCGGAGAGATCAAAACCGTCAAGGCAGAAACCGCGTTACCAGAGGACGTGCTGGAAGCCGTGGGAGTGACGAGCCGTCCCCAGAAACGGGAGAAACCGCCTTGCCCTTCTTCTTCTCTACCTCTGATGGCCGCCATCACCGCCGATCCCGTACGGCCGCACACGCCCCCCGCTCCGCATCGCTCGAGTGACTTGAATGTGCGGTTTGTGCGCGGCAACAACATCTCCGCTGCAGCGCCAGCCGGACGTGAGGTCTCTCTTCCTCCAAAGGAAGCGAATCGAAATACCACCCGCGAGGGCTCACCATCCCTCGCCGCACGCCTAACACCCACCGCGCTAACAGAAGCTTTCACAGAAGGTGCCGCCAAACCAGTAGCAGCATCAGCGCACGCAGCGTTACTCGAAGCACCACCTGGTTTTATAGCGTCCGTCACAACACCACCCACGCCAGCATCACAAGTGCGGGCACCGTCTCCTATGAGAGAGGTGGTAGCCCTTGTCCGCACCACCGTCCGATCGCCCTCACCCGATGATCTCTTTTATTGTTTAAAGCGCACGGCTCTCTCGATTACACCAGAAGGCGAGAGGACAGGGGCAGCTCCCTCCGTCTCGCCTGCCATGGACCCAGAGCTGAGCCTGAGCACGCAGGTCACGGGCAATACGGCGTCGCGCACGCACACAACGAAGAAGAAGAAACACCATCAACACCGCAGCGGGTCTCATAAAAGGGAAGAGCAAGTGTTAACGGGTGAGCAGGCTGCCGCCGCATTCCCAACGAAGAAACTGCAAGAGGGTGAAGGTGCGGAGGTCGCACCGGTGCGCGGGAAAGAGGAGAAGAAAAGCAAGGGTGTTGCAGACGAGGAAAAAAATAAGATTTGCTCGTCTGCAAAGCACGGCATGAACGGAGAAGACGCTTCCACCCACAAGAGAAGTGAGGTACAGGAAGAAGAGGAGCTTTTGCCCAAGTACTCAGACTTTCTCTCTCCACCAAGGGCCGCTGCAGTGGCTACCACGGCGACCACCGCCACATCTAATGATCGTGCTCAACACGTCACGACGCCAGAGAGCCTTCAGGTAGCTCGCTGCTCTATCTCCCCTGCACCCCGCTCCTCTCCTGAGCTTGGCCATGCACGTATCAGCAGCGCCTTGAGTGCCTGTGTCGAGGATCGCACCAAAGCCAACGGCAGCCCCTCTGCAGGATCCAATGGCGACTGGTACGGATTCTACCGCTCTGGCTCTCCACGGCCCATGTCACCAAAGAAGTCGACGGCCTCAGTGCAGTGCACAGGTGCTCCACAGTCCACAGCACCATCGTCATCTGAGAAAACAAAGAGGAGAACAGTGAAAGACGCCGTGGCTGCTGTCGCGGCTCCTGGATCAGACCTGTCGAATCACAGCTACGACTACGCCTACGCCCTTCTGGACACCGCAACCCCCACACCGCCACGATTGCTGCCGATGCGCCAGCCCTCCCCCGGCCCTCACCACACCACTCACGAAATACTCCATCGACACATCAGCGATGGGGTGTCGCGCAGCTCTCTCCTCTCGAGCTACACGCCCCCTACGCCAGAGAACACGTTGAATGGGGAGGAGGGCGAAGGAAAGGCGTGTACACTGCCCTCTCTGACTCGGCACCCAGTCCCACCCACCTACGCAGCCGTGCATCGCCAACTTCCGCCACAAACTAACCCGGTCCACACGTTGCCTCCATTCACCAGGATCCGTGCACAGTCCATCTGTACGATGAGTAGCAGTGACGACAGCGGTGCCTCGACCTCGCATGACTCCTCCTCGATGTCCGTTCACAGCCGCATGACCGTTGAAGGAGATAAAGAGGTGGACGAGAACAGCGCAACATCGTTCTCGATGGCGTCATCGGAGGGTGATAGTCTACGGTCTCCTCACTCCAGGAGCTGCACACCCACGAACGAGTCCCAGTCAACGACAACGACAGCCACCACCACCACCACTACATCTTCTTCTAGTGATCTTCGGCATGGCAACCAGGGCTCCATCTGGTCCAACATGATGCGACGCCTTCGCCAACCCCTTATCACGCGGCCATCGACCGGAGAGGACCCGCTCATGTACCAGCTGAACCGTTACCGCAACAGACGAACGCTGGCCAAGTCGCGGGTGCAGTACGGATCGCGGGTGGAGACGCGGCGAGGCGTTCAGAATGGACTCTCGTCTGTGGAAACACGCGGACGTGCGGATCCGCTGTTCCGCCGTCGCCGCGAAAAGAGGGAAGCGTCGCTGGAGCCCAGCACACCGCGCAGAAGAGGGAGCTGACAGAGAATTGTGTGGTGTTTATCATAATTACTTCTAACGTCTCTCGTCCACGGTGTTCCTCCTCTTTGTTTTTTTTTGTTTTTTTTGCTCTTGCCTTTGTATGCGTGGAGAACTTCTATATTCCTTCTTTACATCTTTTTTTTAAGCTCGTTGTTTTGTATCCGAGAGATAATCGACTTGTTCTGCTACCGCGCTATCTCTTTAGTGATGTGAATAGGTGTTGTTGTTTTGTTAAAACGGTACTATTTTCTCTCCTTTCTTTCTTTCAATTTTCCATTACTATTTTTTTTTGGGGGGGGCCTTCATCGCCATCGTGAAAGTGGGAAGCCGACATTGCTTTGTACGCTGTGTTTCTGGGTTCTTCAATCCAATAGCCCAGCTTCTTTTTCGGCTTTTTGTTTTTTCTCTGTTATTGTTGTTGTTTGTTTTCCTTCCCATTTTCTTCAGCGGACTGCACGAGCGAACCGCCTTAGTTGCCCCGACGTCTTGCACGGCAGCCGCTTTGCGTTCCATCTATTTCAGCCGCTTCCGTTTTTTTTTTCTTTCTTTCCTTGTTACTCTGGTTATATCTCCTCCTCCCGAAGAAGGCATCAAAAGCCTCATCTACTCAATTTTTTTTAATGCTCAAATGTGTGTGTATGTTTCTTTTCTCTCTGTATGCGTTGCATCTTCTTGTCGTTCCGACATAAGGTCTCCTGCACGGTCATAGTCATTGCTTGCTTTCAATTCATTTTGTTTTCTGTTTGTTTCATTTTATTTTTTCCAGACGTTTCTTGACCCCACTTGCTTCTGCGCGTATATCAGTCCGGTACGTGGGGGTCTTGGTTGATAAACGACATTTGGGGCTCTACGCTGAACCTCTTGTTCCGCGGCCACGCTTGCCTGCTTCATTCCCTATATCATGCTGATATTATGTCTGTCGCGTCGGATGCTTTTTTTAGCTGTTGTTTCTATTGCTTCGTTACTTCCTGTGGGTTTTTCCTGTCTTTCTTTTGTTTCGTGTGATTATTTTTCGGTTTGTTTTTTGTTATTATTGATGGACTGGCGGTATTTGTTTTTTCTGTCTGTGTGTTTTATGTTATTGTTATTACTGTTATTCTTCGTCTGATTGTAGCTTTAGTTTTTTTCTGTGCTCCAAATGTTGAAAGCCACACTGCTGCCATCAGAAACAAGATTGGTACAAAAGTGTATTTTCCGTTCCACTCTTAGAGATGCTCCTTCGCGTTAAAACTCAGATTATTTGTTTATAAATATTTTTTATTCGTTTTCTTCCACTCCGGGCTGGTTTTTCTTTTTCGTTCACTTCGTTTGTGTTTTGCCACTTGGCCTTCGGTTCTTCTGCTGGTGATTTTAGGGTGAGTCTTTGTTTCTTCTCTTTTTAGGTCTTTTTTTTTCCCTGATAAGCCTCTTGTTTCCATATCCATCACTTAGTTCTGTGGCTGCTGTAGAATCATCTACTTCTATAAATCAACGTCTCTATTCGTCTACAGCCAAGTAGAAGCATTAGACTCACTTGTACCGCAAAAAACAACAACTCTTTTGCTCTTTTAGTTCTTGCCGAACTGCTCGTTTGTAGCATCTGAGCAGAACGCGTTACGCTGGTAGTACTTCTCCGTTTCGTTCTCATCCCCCTTGTATATGTGTGTGTGTGTGTCTATTGTAGAGGTTATGTGTCTGCTCGGTTTATTTACTTATTCTTTACTCGTTCGAATGCTGCCTCTATCATGCTGCCTGGAGCCAATTATCTGGAAAGGTCTTCTGTTTGCATTTGTCCGTCTTTATCTTTATTGCGTTCATTTTGGCGGACGCTTCGTTCCTGCACTCTCCCCTTGTATGTGCCTCCTTTCATTGACTGACAAGACCTCTCTCGATTATGTTGTATTTCTCTTTGGAGGCTAAGGCTTTATCAAAAAGAAAAGATTTAAGGATACAACTCGATGTCGGCATGTGGTGCAGTTCCAGAGCATGTAAGGAACGTGTCATCTCCTTGTCAAGAAGCTACGCACCTACTGCGTTTTTTTTCTGCTTCTCTCTATTTCTTTTCTATTCTGCCTTTACAGCAAATATAACGTTATGCACCCTGCTGCTTCAAATGCCGATAGAGGGCAGAACACTTTCAAGAACACAAATGTACTCTACAACAGGTCCTGTGAATGAGCTGCAGACATCTCTGTCCTCTCCTGTGCTTTTCTTTCTCTCTCTCTCTCTCTCATGACGCGACAGAAACCAATACATCACTCTCTTTTCTCCAAATCCTCCGTCTTTCTGCTGCCTTTGATATGCGACATCGCACCGAACACCTTCTCAGATAGTTTCTTTTCTTTTTTTTTTTCTTTGACAATAACGACTGTAATACTTTCATCTCCGCACCTCAAAGGATCACTTCTAGGTCTTTTTGTTTTTTTCCCGACTCTGTTTCTTGTGCCTGCGCGCTTCTTTCTTCCCTTCTCTCCATCATCAGAACATCAACACAATTAAAGAGAACGCTGAGGTATTGCGCATTACTCACGGCCTCCCACCCAACACAAAAGTGTTTTTTTTTTTCTCACTTCCGGACAGCGCGCACCACACAGATAAGATCTCCCCCATTTTGTACATTTTCTTATATAGTTAAACGTGTATTATCCGTGAGCATCTTCGCAGGAATTAATCAAGTGGTTGCACTTCTTTTCTTTCCTTATCTTTACTATTTTCCCCTGCTGTTAAATTTGGCTTCCTCCCCTGTATTCCACGATTTAAGAAAGGCGGACTATTTGTGAGCAACTCTGTATCTTAGACACTGTATTTCAGAGGCCCATTTTTCTGGTTGTTTTCTTTGTTTTCTCTTAAGCGATCTAACGGAGTAAGCAAAAGACTTGTATCTATATTTCTTTCTTTTGTCATTAATCGGGAGCTCACGCATTTTTTTCTCAATCCCTCACCTTAACAAACTCTTTGACGCTGCACCTTCTTTAAGTAGCATTTGACACTCTTTTGTTTTTCAATCTGATAGTATTTAAACAACGGAACATTGCTTTTTATTTTGTTCTCTTTTGACTTTTACGGTTTTTTCTTTATTTGAATTAATAAACTTTTTGTGCTGCTTTGTTGACTTGAAAACCATGCTCTCCGTGCCCAGTGGTGCGAAGCCGAGCACCTCGCCCCTTCGCTCTCGCATGACGCAGGCGAACAGTAGTGCAAGCACGCGCAGCAGCAGCGACAACAACAATGGAGACGAACACCCGCGTTTCAGCTACGAGAGCAGCGAGTTGTTCGAGCATGTGTGCACCAGCGATTCCTCCGATGTGCAGATCCTTGCCTTCACCAGCTCCTCCTCCTATGATGGACGGCGCCTGCCCTCGCTGATGGGTTCTGCCACGTCTTCCCGTGGCTCGATGGTGGCCTCTCTTACGGAAAACTTTATCCAGGGTGGCAACACCGCCCATCACCGCAATCCTCTGCGTCGTCTATCCTCCCACGCCGGCAGCGACGCCAGCACCACCTACGTCGACCACATTGGGTGGGAGAGGCGATCCATTGAGGTGGACAGGCCGGATAGTCGCACAGCCATCAAACCAGCACGAGGCGCGAAGAGATCCGCCACAGGGCAGCAGAACATCCTCGACACAACACTGGGCAGCCTCAGTAATCCGCTGGCAAGCCCCAACGCAACGCCGGCTGCCGCGGCCGCCGTCGCGAACCAAAACGTTGCTCTGTCAAGCCGTAAGCGATCGGTGCGTATCACCGACCTGCCGACGCCAACGAAGAGTCCCACGCATTCGCAACGATCAAGCGACGCAGTGGCCGTGGCAGCCCAGCAGCATCTGGCCCATCTTCACTTGCACCAACACCAACAGCAACACCTTCAGGACATGCAGATGCAGGCCACGCAACGGCAGCAACAACAGCAGCAACTCTTCCTACAGATGCGCTGCCTTCAGCAGCAACAGCACCAGCAACAACAGCAGCTGTCTCAACGGTTAGCCCCACCACCTCCCCTGAACGAGAACTTTGCGAATCTGCATCCGAACAGCCATCAACAGCAGCAGCAGCACAGGCAGCAGCTTTCCTCTTCTGCGTCCACCCCACGTGGAGCGCTAGACCCCCCGGTAGCTGTTCTATCTCCGCTGACGACGAGCAGCTCCTTAAACGAAACTAGCAGCACCTCTACTCCTTCAACACCAAAGACAGTGCCGAAACAAACCCCCACAACGGCAAAGAAGCGGAAGTTTTTCTTCTTCTGCAGTGGCACAAAAAGCGACGTGACAGCCGACAACCGCAGCACGTAGTCCACATTCCGCCCATCAAAAGACGTGCTGAGGAAAGATATTGCGATAGAGTTTAAGGTGTGTTGCAAAAGAGGGTGGCAAAGCGATACAGGAGATGTTGTCATGCGGATTCTCACCGAATCTGAATGCGTATTCTTCCCTCCTGACGTCCATCAAAAAAACAAAAACCCAAAATTTCTGTTTGTTTTTTGCTTTCTAATCCGGCTTTGTCTTTCCCTGGGTGCTGGGTTTTCTTTGGTGGGCCAGCCAAGACAACTCTGTTTCTAATCTATATTACTGATCGTTACGCAACACTTTTTTATTGTCCTTTCTCTTCGAGTTTGTAAAAGAACAACGATGCACGCTACTCTGAATATATATACTTTGTTTATATATATAATTTCTTGTTTTGATACTGCGTGCCTTTCTTTTGCAGCAGCTCTGCAAGTAAACGGCGTGTATTTTTGTTTTAGGTGGGAAAAAAGTACCTCTTGCTGCTCTCCTCTATAAAACAAGATGTGTTTTTTCCCCCTTTTTTTACCTTTCTCTTGTATACACAGTGTCAATCCTTTGTTCTTTCTGTGTGAGTTGAACTGTCTGAGTGTCTTTCCAGTCTTGAGTGCATTCGCCAGTCCACTTCCCCTTTCTGAGTGTCTTCCTTGTTGCCCTTGTTTCTCTTCTCTTCACCTTCAAAACAGTAGGCTACAAGCTGCTGATGCTGGAC
>JASAOD010001784.1:0-26785 GCA_030849845.1 Crithidia brevicula | reverse complement strand
TAGGTGCAGGACACGTATTGGCTGTGAATGTCGAAACGCGCAGAAAAGGCGTGCGATGCGGTGTGGTGTAGCGCGATGTGAGCTGATTGTTTTTATGTATTGATTGGGGTTTACGAAGCGTTGCAGAGGATTTAAAGAGGTTCACGGCTTGTTGCACTTTGGCACTTATGTATAAGAAACAAGCATACAAGTAAAACATTAGCGGTGCGTTGACCTCCAGGCTTGTGCAGCATGACACAGAGGCCACAACCTTTAATAATGCTAATACTAATAAAACAAAAAGACGAGTTCATAAAGAAAAACGCTTTAATTTTTAGTCGACGGGATGGATGTGCGGTAGCAGACTTGCAAGAGCTCAAGTGTGCTGCTCCATTGCACTTTGTTGATTTGTTTTGAGTTCGCGCTCGTTTTCCACGCCTGCGCTTGATTGAGGTCAGAGTCGCAAAGGGCGGAGAGGCGGCAAAGGAAAGCGACAACTAATAACACTTTCTTCGCAGAACACCACCATGACAGACTAGATGTGGTGGGAGAGAAGGTTGATTTTTAAAGGCCGGGCTGTAGATACTTAAGATGCACGGAGTGTTTCATTTTTTTTTTTACAGTGCGATCCGCGTGTATGGGAAGAGGCCGTCTCTATGCGTATATATCGGGTCCCTTCTTCTTTATCACACGGGCTTATAATGAAAGAATAGCTCGACAGGTAGAAATAAACCAAACAACCAAACAAAAAATAAAGAATATAAAGCATTAAAGAAATCCGGAGAAAAATACGTGCAGGCGTCGAAGCTTGAGGCCACATTACTACAAATGGGAGAGAAAGAAAATAATAATAAAAAACATTCTTTTTCTCGGTTCGTTCTTATGTCTGTGCCTCTTTTTTTTTTCTTTTACGTGCACGACATAAGCTCCGCAAAATGAGTTGGCACACAGGCGCAGGAGTACGTACAGACTGCCATCATCAATGAGAAAGGGTGAAACAAACAAACAAACAAACACAATTCGAAGAGAAGTAGAGCGCATGCCAGTAGAAAATGCGCTTGAATGTGCACGAGACGTGGGATGGGGTAGAGTTGCAGCCGTCCTGCAACTCAACGACCACAGCGCATCTCTACTCCTCGCTTTCCGGCACGTACAGGTCCTATACTTCGTTCGTTCTGTCTCCCGCTCACTTTCTCGTCCTCTTTGACGCTCCGTCTCCCTTTTCAAGCACTCAACATTAAGTGAACGAGTACTGTTACGACGGTGGGGAGCACACAACCGCCCGGTACGTACACGGCGGCATCGCCACGCTCGCGGGTACTGCTGCTTGCACTCGAGTCCGCGTTTGACACGGCCACGGACGAAGACTCGTCGCTGCTGCTGCTGCTGCTGCTGCTGCTATAGGTGCGTTGGGTGACGATTGTGCTTGATGAGGAGGCTGCGCCGAGACGGCTTAGAGATGATGATGCCGATGCCGATGCCGAGGACGACCTCTCCACCGATGACGGGGAATCCCACGACAGGGAAGAGGAAGAGCAAGAGGCAGGGGCGCCGCTGCTAGAGCTCCCATCACGGTGTTCGTAGTCCATGGCAGCCTGGACGTTGCTCTGGCAGACCTCGAGGTAGGGCGGGCACGTGACGTAGCCACCGGCCTGGAAGGCATCGCTGTAGGTGGCGAGGTCGATGGTGGCGCCGGGCGTGCACGGGATGGAGGAGCTGTTGCCGTTGAAGACAGTAATGGTGAAGGACCTGGCCTTGACGTTGCACACAACGCCGGTACAAAGCCCTTTGTAAAACTGAATAGCGGAGTTCTCGCTTTTGGGACTGAAGCTGCCGTCGAGACAGCGGGCTGCGTCGGTAAACACGTTAAACCCCTGCACATAGATCGAGGCCGCACCGGCCGGCTGTGCGCATGCGCCAAAGTCCCAGGGGAGTACAAAGGGACAGTAGTCCATAAAGTTCGTGTAGCCGCCCAGCTGCGCGTTGCTAAAGTACTGGAAGTAGGTGGGCAGGGGAGCGGGGTAGGTCTGCAGCGCACACGCACCGAGAGAGAGGCGGCCGCTTGTACAGCGAAAGCCTGTCTCGTCCAATGGGCAGAACATCTGCGGCCACTGCGTTACACCGCTCTCCATGCACTTGCCGTCGAGGAAGCTGCAGCCGGCGTTGCGGCCCCACTTCATCGTCTCCGCGTTGTCGTAGTTTGCCTTGTAGTAGCCCAGGTCCTCAAACGCGGAGAGCGTCAGCGCTGTGTAGTAGCCCACGCCGGATGCCGGTGCCATCAACTCGTCCTGCGCGTTGCGCATCTTCCAGTGCGAGCCGGCAGAGCCGCTGCCACCCGCGTCCTCCAGCTCCATGTACTCCGCCGCATCGCAGCCGTAGTGCTCACGCGTCTTGGCCACCACCGTCGTGCTGTTGATCACCGGTGCCGCGTAGTCTTTTCCGCGGATGCCCGTCACCATCTGACCCATTCCCGAATAGGTGAAGAACGTGCTGCTGAAGCCGAGGGCGTGGGCAAGCTCGTGTGCGACGGTGTGAATCATGTACTGGTCGTAGCGTGAGACGATGTGAGCTGCCGGGATGTTGATGACACCGACGGCAGGCCTATTATTAGCATGTACTTGGCAGGTGGTAGCCCACGCAAGAACACCACTCTGCGCCGGCACTGAGCCGACGTACACGACGAAGTCGGTGTCGGTCAGCCCGGTGGTGAGGTGCTCTTCCGGCACGTGAAAGTTAGTACAAATTTTACCCGACATATCCGTGACCTTCCACGTGTCCTGCACCTGCTGCACCTGCAGACGGTCCGTGTGCATCTGCAGGGCCTGCGGGATGAGGTAGTTCACGAGGATGTCGCGCTTTGCGTCGGTGAGGATGTCGGCCTCCGTGCAGGCAACGAAGCCGCCCTGCTTGTTGGCCACGTATGTCTTTAATGGTGTGCAGTAGTTGCTGGAATTTGTGAGATCCAGCGTAGAGGTGAGGACGCGCAGGCTGCCCCACGTGGAGGTGGAGGTAGGCGGCGTGGCGGCTAACACGCCGGGGGACGAGAGCCTCGCCATGCTGGAGGTGAAAACAAAGGGCAAACCGCTTTCGGAGAGCCTCGTGCTGGCGGTGCCTCGCTGCGCATTGTCGCTCTCTACTTTTTGCCACTCCGTGGTCTCTCCTTCTTTCCTCTCTGCTGCGGCGTAGGAGTCTCGAACTTGTTGCTGCAGGTCATCGTGGATGCAGCGATGAAGGTGGGATTGCTGGGTGGGCGGTGTCGACGCACCGACTTGATTATGCACTGCAACGGCTCTGGCTGAGAGGAGGAGGGAGAGGAAGGCGATGAGCAGCAGCGCTGCACGAGCTCCTAGACGAGCTTGCCGGGGGATTTCGGGCATACTTCGAGGAGCTGTGGCGTTTCGCGCCCGGTAACAAGCAGATGAGTGCGCTATCTTTCTTTCACACCCAAAGGCAGAATAAGAAAGGGCTCAAAAAAAAAAAAAAGAGGAGCAGATCCCAATGCAGCTAGAAGGACGACAGAAAGAAGAAGAAAAAAAAACGTCAGCACAAAGGAGAACGGTTTTACACTTATACTTATCTTTACAGAGAGAGAGAGAGCGCGTGGAGAAAAAAAAAAGAAAAAAAAAGAGGCTGAGAGAAGGGACTTAGTTCAATAGCGCAAACAACGGAAGGGGAAAAAAAAAAACGATTACGCGGCTCAAGAATGAGAAGAGTCTCAACCAGCAAGGACCTCCGCGCACCCGAAAAAGCGCCAGGCGTGTTTGCTAAAGAATAATAACAAGAAAAAAAGAGGTGAATTACAAAGATGTTTCTTAATACCTTGTCGCGGGCTGGCGGGAGAAGAGAGACGGCAGCCACCGAGAATGATCCCTGCGAGCTTTAAAAGGTGTTTTTTAAAAAGAGAGAAAACAAAAAACTTGAATCGTGTCAAGCCTAATCGTCCGTTGAAGAAAAGCGAGAAAGAGAAGCCGGTATGTTTGTCTGAGTGCAGCCTACAATGCTTGCGCTATATATATATGTTTGTGCGTGTTTGTTTGTGCAGCAGCCACTCAATCGATAGGTATCAAGGGTTTCATGCAAGCACCAACAGCAACCTTAGCACATGGTATAAAAAATTTAAGAAAAATCCCACAACAAAACTAGCAACAAAGATTTGGAGTTTGAAGTTTGGAACGAAATGACAGAGAAAGGCTTTTAAGGAGTTTCAGGTGCTGAAAAGAGATATAGGTCCATAATGTATCTTTTTTTTTTTGTTCTTCCAGATTTGCCGCGAAGATGCGTCCACCGTACCATCATGAAGATGCAGGGGAAGAGCCGAACACACTACAAGGTGCATCTAACTCAGAGCGCCGAGGCCCTTCCTTCAAATATATGTATGTGTTTATTTTTTGGGTTTCAAACATCGCCCGTCAAAGAAAAATAAAAAAAACACAGAGGGATTTCTCTTTGCTTTTAGGGGTTTCTCTTTTTCATGCTTATCCAATTCCGTCGACGTAGAAAAGCAAACACACAGACACGCAAACAAACAAAGGAACCGCAAGCAAATACACCCCCCACACTCACACTCACACAAACTCCTTGAAGTTTACGATTATTTATAGGAAAAAATAGTGTCTCCTTGACTTCTTTCCGTCATATCGTCCTCTTCTCGGGTTTGGCGCCTTCAACAAATCACTGTTCTCCGCAGTTTTCCCTCATAATCACTCACAAACACACATTTGTTTCCCTTTTCAACTTGTCCTACATCCGCCTCTGCGGACATCTGCTAAGGCAACTCCCTACAGCCACGCGTGCAAAGAAGCGCAGCGGTGAAAAAGAAATAAATTTGAGGGAGCACGAAAAGAGCGCGGGAATGCAGCGGGAATACGAGCTCAATCCACGGAGGGCAAGCAATCAGATAGAGTGCGTGTATTTGCAAAGAATATTTTTTTTATTTTTTATTTTNACAAAACGGTCAGTGTCAGGAAACATCATCATCACACACTCCCATAAAAAAAAAAGGAGAAGGTTTACACTAGAAGAAGCACGAAGCGTGTAGGAAGCAATGAAGTTTTAGGCCTCGAAATCTGGGAAGATTTCAGCGAACGTCTTGCCGGTCTTCTCATGCTTCTCATAGTGCTGGTCCAGCTCTGGGCGGCGCACGGTGCGTGGAAACCCCTGCAGGCACACCTTGCACTGGATGGCGTTCTTGCTCTGCTCGTGCTTCTTATTATCTTCGGCGGTGTGCTTCGCACCAACGCCCTGCGCCTTCTTCATCTCACGCTCGCGGCGCTGGTTCGCACGGCATCCATTTCCAGACGGCATTGCTGTCGGTGTTGCTCTTAGTGCTGGACGAGAAAATTAATCTGGTTGAAGAATAACGAGAGTAGACCCACACACACAAGAAAAAAAAAAAAAACCTGGCAAAAGATCTTAACGCTGAGACGAAGGGGCGGTACCTTTTTTTTTGGAGTGAAGTTTTGGTTGTTGTGTAAAGAGGAGAGCGAGGGATTCAATGGTGTGCCGGTGGCAACCTTGAGTGTTGATTGTGAGATAAGTTACGTGTTGATGTGCATGTGCACAAGTGCGTGTGCGTGTGCGTGTGTGTGTGTGTGTGTGTGTGCAAGAATTGAGAATAGAGGGCGGAGCAGCAAATGACAAGACACTGCATAGGAACAAGAGGATCCGCACATAGGCAGAAGGAGACATCAGATGCTGGCATCGTGAGTTGAGCAAATTTTGTTTGAAAGCCCCCCAAAAGAAGAAGAGGAGGAATGGAGCGATCTATGAGCGAACGCGGTGAGGGAGGCGGGGAAGCGAATGCCACTCATCACACTTTTTTTTGTTTTGTGTCATCTTTCTTTCTTTTACCTCATGTGCCAAGACGCAGTGCGCAGCGCGGTGCCTGATTACATAGCTAATTTATGTGCCTTCTCTTTTTAATAGCGAAGACATGAGAAAGAGAGAGAGTTAAAAGGCAATAAACAATCAATAAAAAGAAAAGCAAGGCCGGCAAATATATATAACGGAGCATTCCTTCACGAGCGATCAGCTTTTTCCACAGGTCGGCTGTTAAGGATCTCCAGCTCTGTCAGCTCATCGGACAGACGAGTCAGCAGCGGCATCGCGGCAGCTGCCTGTGGCGTCCCAAGTGTGCAGCAGGGCGACATGGTCAAGTCCAGCACTCTCAGCGAGGCACACCCGCCAACCCACCGTGCATCGCGAATCCCCGTGAATGCAGCGTAAAGGTATTGCAACTCGTGCAACTCGCCCAGCGGCGTCGCATCCACCAAAGACTTGCACCCAGAGAGCGTGAGAAAGCGTAGTGTGGGGGCGAGATGGGCAATACTGCAGGAGGTGGGTGCCGGTGGCTTGGGAGGACCGTGGCAGAGAGAGACACCAGCGGGCTTTTCCATTTGCCGGTGAAACGAAGGGCCTGACACGGGAGAGTACGTGAGAGGCTGCTGCTGCTGGTGCTGGTGCTCGTGTGCGCTACACCCGGGATCTGCTTCGTCGCTGGTGGTGCGCGTTTCCGTGTGAGTCTCATCGACAGCTGCCGATGTGTGCTGCGATGGCCACCCTGACAGTGCGTATTTCTGCACGCGGCGCAGGTGCGTTGCGATCTGCGCTGCTGCCTGACCAGCCCACGACAGCGGTGCTTGAGTGAAGTCGCGCAACGACCACTCAGCACTCGTTCTCTGCGCAGTGACGACGCTCTCACCTCGTCGCCGAGATGGAGGAAGACGGGGTGGCGTGAAGGTCGAGGAAGTGGGAGACACCGCGAGCGTGCGGCCTCCACGGATGGTTGAGGCGCCTGCATGCCTTGATGCTGCTGCTGCTGCTGCTGCCACCGCTGGTGGTGTGCGCTGGACAGAGCCGAGGTGGTGAAGGCTGACACAGTCTCGCAGGTCAAGGTGGCGCAGTCGCGGCAGAGCCCCCAACGCACTGACATCCGTGAGCAGCCGGGAGTAAGCCAGCGTGAGCATCTCCAGGCGTGGCAGAACGCAACCGGTATCACCACCACCACCACCACTGTGCCGCGCAGTTGTGTGTCTGTCATGAGCGACGGCCGCGTCCGTGTCGCAGGAGATACCCCACGTGCGACTGTCCTCGCTGCTTGCGTAGCGCACCGTTGCACGGCGGCTGCCAGCGCCAGCCTGATCGGTCGGCGTCGCCACCCAGCTCAGATCACGGACACTGCTGTGGGTGATGTGCGCGACCCGCAATCGCCACAGCGACCGGAGGGCTGAGAGGTCGGTCAGCTTCACGTAGTTGATGAGGTAGAGCTTCTCCATCGCCGCGCAGGTGGCGAGGTGCTGGAGATTGGTGACGAGATGATCCGATGCGAAGAGGGAGCGGCAGGACGTGAGGTAGCCGATGGCGCTCAAGTCGGTGAGAAACGGGCAGTCGACCAGCACCAGCTCCGTCAGGTGACACAGCGTGGGTGTGGGGCGCGGCTGCTGTACGGGGTTCTTGGAGAAGGGCGGCAGGGACGTGGGGCGTGAGTTGGGGACCGTGGCCTCGTCCTTTGCGACCGGTGCTAACGGCGCGGCAGCCGGCGAGAGGAGCTGCTGCAGCTGCCGCGGGGAGGATCGAAGAAGCGCTGCCACGACGGGGGAAAGGATCGCTGCAGGCGGGGACGGGCCGCGGCGTGCGACGTCCTCACTTTCATCTCGAGTGTGTATTTCACTGCCGTGGACGCGATCATGACCAAACCTGCGCTGGGGAAGCGACGCCGTTGGGGCCGGCTGTGCCGCCTCGTGCACCATCACGCCGTCCCGCATGCGCAGAAATGTGAGATCGTCAATGCCCGTCGCGTTGAGGTTGAGTGTCCGCAGCCGAGGCAGGCGATGCACCGCGTAGGCGTCCAGCAGCCATCGGCACTTCCGCAGAGACAGGTGGCGCAGCGCCGCGCAGCCGACCACCCAGTCAAGCGAGCTCCCACTGGTGCACCCTTCCAAATCATAGACGCTGAGGTGGCGGAGGTGGCGCAGGCGGCACAGCTGCTCCCACCACCACTGCTCGTCTTTCAGGCGTTGCTGACCATCGCCGTCGTCGCTTGCCGTGTTGCTGCTTCTGTTGTTGTTGACCCTGCGTGGTGCTGGAGAGAGAGGGGACGAGTTGCCGCGGCGATTACTACGACGACGTCCCGGCACCACGCGATTGCTCGCGTTGGGATGCGCCATTGCCGCCGCCGTCTGCTGGGCTTGGGCTTCATGCAAGCCCACGGCAGAGAAGCGCGCGGTGCAGGTGAGAAGGGCGACTTCACGGAGCCGCGTACACCCACAGGCCAGCCAGCTTGTAAACGTCTCCGTCAAGATGCCCTTGGTGAGCTCAAGCACGCGCAGGTGGGGGAAGGGGTAGGCGGAGAAGACGTCAAGGTCCGATCCATGCGTTGGGCTCTCCTCCTGCGTCGTGTGGCTGCTGCCAAGGACAGACCGGACGAAATGCACGTGGCGAACAGGCGAACCAGCGATGGCGATCGCGGAGGGAGGACCATCGCGAAAGGCAAGTCGCAACTCGCGCAGCTGCGCGCACTCGACAAGCCACGCCAATCTCGCCCCACGCTGTGCCTGCGGTGGCGCCTGCAACGCTGACCTTTGCCTGCCCTGCTCGTGGCGCATTGGCTGGCGGAGCGGGTCCTCCTCTTCCGTGACCGAGAGGGCGAGCTTCTGGAGCGAGGGCAGAAGTCCAAGCCACTCCATGTCCGCCAGGCAGTTGGAACGTCTACGGAAGCAGGCAAGGTCCAGCTCGACAAGACGGTCCAGCTTGCACACCGCAGGAGCACTGACATTGGATGCTGCATTCTTCGCCTCACACGCCCATTCCCTTCCACTGTCGTACCCCCACCACCACCCGAGGCGCTCAAGCTGTATGAGCTGCGTCGCTTTAAGCGAGCGCAGGGCGGACAGGCGACGCACCGCGTGGAGGTCACGCAGCTCCTCGCAGCCCGACACGTTCAACTCCTCCAACGTGTTGGCTGGCATGTCGGCCAACCAGTCCAGCCCACGCAGCTGGATGCAGCCCATCACACTGAGTCGGCAGAGACGGGAGAGGTGGCCCGTTGCGGCCCAGGAGGAAAGAATGTCTTCGAGTTGCCAGAGGTCGGTGCGGAAGCTCAGGTCCAGCGTGTGGAGGGGCAGGAGAGGAGGACGAAGCGACGACCAGGTCAAGAGCCGACTTGCCGTTCGTGTCCCGCTGTCGTTGCTCGTGTCGGCGCCGCGGTGGCGCAGCTCTGGGCCTGCACAGGAGGTGGAGGAGAAGTGGTCCCACACCCCGTCTAACCCAAGCAGCTGCAGCAGTGGACGCTGCACCCACCGCGCGTCGTCCTGGTTTGACTCCTCTGCGACTCCTGCCGTGGCCGTCGATGGCCGCCCTTGGACTGGCAGGGTGGCACACGCGGGGGTGCGCCACGTTGCGACGCCACGACGGCCCCCGCCGCCACCGGGCCACTGCGGGCCACTCGGGACGTGTGGGGAGGGAAACGCACCGAAGGCAGGGACGACGTCGTGGCTGCGTGCCCGACGACGACACCGCCGGCGGGTGTGCGGGCTGCGGTCTGGCGCCTCACGTGCGTTGACGGCGAGGCCAGCGAGGAAGGAGGCCGCGCTGAACACCACGGAGGTGTCATTGTGTGGGCCGCAGAGGCCCAGCTCCACCACAGCGTGGGGCGACCACCGAAAAGGCACCGACGGGAGCGGTGCGACAGCGCGACCGGTTGGGGTGGCGTGCTGGCTGCTGCCCCGTGCATAGCGGCTGGCGCCGAGGAGGATCTGTGGCCGACGGCGTGGCAATGCCCATGGCGAGATGAACAGACGGAGGGCACAGGAGAGACGGGGGTGGGCGGCACATGCAGGACACGACGGAGGAGGCGGCGATGTGGTCGAGGCAGAACACAACGACAGGTTCTGAGAGGGCGGCAGCTCCGCCTCACGAGCATCCGGCGCAGCAGCTGAAGCAGCATCAGCGGAACTTCCATTGGCGTTCTTCGGCGAGCAGCTGGCTTCCTGCGCCGCACTTGGGCTGAACACGCTCTCAGCCTTCCGCGCTCGCGCTTCCTTCGAGGCGTGCACCGCGTCCGCCGGCTTGACGGAGCGTTCCAGCCACCACAGCAGCGGCCCCATCATGTGCCAGACCGTGTCGTATGCAGCCTCCGTCGTCTCCCTTCGCCTCGACGGCTCCAGGTCCTTTGCACGGCTCGTCGCGCCACACGCCCAGTCGTGCAAACGCAGCACCACCACAATCTTTGCGACATCAGGCAGCTGCCCACACGCGTCATCACAGTGCAAGGGCGTTGACTGGGCGGACGGCGCTGTTGTGTTGGGGCTCGCGTCATCGCATCGGACGCGTTCGGCGGCCGGCGCCACAGCGGGCCCGTGGTGCATCGCCGGTGAGAAAAGGAGAGGCGGGGGCGGCTCCAACTGTTGCTCCTCGGGAGACCTTGATAGCGAGGACGATGACGAGGATGATGAAGACCGCCTGCTATTTCCGCTGCTGCTATTGCTGCTGCTGCTACGGCTTTCACCGGTCCCGCTATGGCGAACTCCGTCCTTGCCGCGTCGTGTGGACGCGTCACGGTGGCGCCACCATCGATGCCGCCCTCCATCGAGGCGCTTTCCAACGATGTACGCTCCGGGGCGGTGGGAAGATGTGTGGAGGGGTCGATGCCAGATGAGCACGTCGCCGCCGCGGTAGCCGGCGGGACTGCACTCGGTAGCAAGTCGGGCGAGGGGGTGCGCGGCACTGAAGGCGAGGGGGACGGCGCGGGTCAGCGCGTCGGACACCTCGATCTCTCCACTATCACCTTCTTCTTCTTCTTCTTGAAGGAAGGACGCTGAGGATGATGATCGCGACGGGGAAGGGGGGGAGGCGGACCTGCAACGAGTCGACTCGCTGTGCAGCTCAGGGGAAGCACACGCTGCGACTGCGCCGGACGCGTCCGCGTTTTGTATCGAGTGAGCGCTGCGCTTTCTCCTCCCCCCCACTCCGCGTCGGAGCGAAGGACAGTAGCGGAAGAAGAGGTTCGAGGTGAGAGATGGCGTTGGGGGCGGGTACTCCGTGGTCGGCGTACGTCGCTGCGCCTGTGCTGCCCGCTGAGGGCTGTCAGGGTCAACGTACCCGGCGTAGTAGCTGGCAATGACAGTAAGTGCGCTCAAGTTCATCGTGGTCGCGTAGAGAGAAAACAGCGCAGTTGGTTAAGGTAAAAATTAAACTGAAAATGAGAAAGAAAAGGTATGGAAAGAAGGGCTGGCGGCGTAGATAATTGAAAAATAGATAAAGGGAACAAGAGGAGGCGAGGTGAGGCCGGCAAAGGAGCTATAGGTTACCAAGAGAGAGAGAAATCAAGGAGGAAGTAAGGTGCGGGCAAGCAGACGCGTATCTAGTGAGTTGTGTTGAAGTTGAAAAAGGCAAGGAAACAGATGGAAGAGGGACACGAAGAGCAAAACTAACTTCAGAGCGAACGTAAAACATAAAAAAACATACAAAAAAAAAAACAGCAACGTCAGTTTTTTTTTTCTGAAAATGAAGAAGAGAAAAAAAAAGGGACGCGAATAATATTGAAGCAGAAAGAGGTGTAGTAAAGTATAATAACAAAAAACTGCCGAAAAGAAAGAGACAAATTTTTAATGTATCCAACGCACATAAACAGCGATGTAAAGCGGAAACGGACGAAGGGCAAAGAGCCGTGAATGAAAAAGATCTCGCACTCGTAGGTGTATGAGTATGTGTATGTGTGTGAGAAACAAAACTGTGGAGAGAGAAAAAACGGGGCTTCACGTCAATGAGAGTTGGAGTGAGTAAACAATTGTATGTGTGTATGTGTATGTTTGTGATGAAGATGTTGATGATGCCCTGCGAATCTTGTCCGTTGACCCCAAAGACGACGACGATTCAGCAACACGCCATAGGTGGTGGGCACCACAAATTGCGTGTATAACACACCAGCGCAAAAGAGGAGCAATAATAGCGGGGAAAAAACAAGGAAAACACGAGGTTTTGCTTTTTTTTGTTTTTGTTTGTGATGATGGAGGAGGTATTGGAAACAAGGAAAGAAGGTAATATGCAAAGGCAAGAGAGTCCAGAAGGTGTTGCAGCGTGGGTAGGCGGTAGATATAGATGTGCGTGTGTGTATGTTTGTTTGCTTCGTTGAGAGGAGAAAACTCCCTCAAAAAAAAAAAGCAAGCATCTAGGTTCTTCCCACGTTCAATCAATACGTGGTTGTGCGTTCAGAGAAGAGATGGAAGGGCCAGGGAGAGGGAGAGAGAGAGATTAAATTCAAATTCAACCTTTGGCTCGCTTCCTTCTCTCGGGAACGTGTTCACTCGGTCAACGTGCACCCCATAAACACTTCGCCAACTATGGATAGGAGTGGGATGCTGGGCGGGATTACGCAACCTTTCTAAATTTCTCCTTTTTTTTTTGGCTCGATAGCCAGTAGAAAAAAAAAAAAAGAGGTAAACGTTTTATTGTTGTTGTTGTGCGGTAGCCCTTTTGAGGTAGCGAAGGCAGTTTGGTGTTAAGTCACGGCCAAACAAGGAGAGAAAAAAGAAAAGGAAAAGAACTTTTGGCTCTCAGAGGAGTCCGACGTATAGGCGACTACACGAGTAAAACAAAAATGTGCGGCAACACATGACTGTTGTTTTATGATCAGCACTGAAGTAATAATAATAATAAAGAGAAGGCAACGGCAACCAACAAAGAAAAATAGCTTGAAAGGCGCAAAGATAAACAGAAAGTAATGACACTGTTCTAAAAGCAGAAAAAAATATAAAGAAACTTAGCATGTGAGAAAATAACGGGGATCAAACGAAAGAAACGAAGAGAGTACCTCAGAGCGAGGCGTGCAATCAACGACCACACACACACACACCGTAGCTGTACACCACGCACACTAGGCAAAACGTTTCCGTAACCTCTCTCGTCATTTGTCTCTCTTCTGACCATTTCCCCCTTCACGCAGCGGCCGTGGCGCGGTCACGACGCGTACGTCTTCACGACGTGGCCCACCTGGCGACATACCGGACAGGACAGTCGCACCGGCCCGTTGAAAGAGCCATGCAATGTTGTGCGTTCGTAGTCGCGCGCCATGTGCACCAAACACGCTTCACAGAGGCATATGTGCCGGCACTGCACGAACATAAATCGCTGTGGTTGCTCCCGACAGCACACGCACCGCGGCCCAACCCAGTCCGCGTCCTCCGCGTTGGTGCTCTCCTCGGTGTTGTCGTGAGGAGGGAGACAGTAGTAGTAGCCGCCATCACGATCCTCCTCGGGCTTCTTCTCCGTGTCCTTCTCCTCCTCGGATTCATTTGAGAAGAGAGCTCGCACGCCGGCGTACACGAGGAGACCGGCGCCGAAGGCCAGGAGAAGGCCGAGGCCACCACCGACGCTGCCACTGCCGCCGCTGCGCTCGATGCTGCTGCTGCTGCTGCGTCGACGTCGGACATCACCGTCGCCAGATGGCGGAGGAGGGGATGGCATGTCTTTTTTTTTCGCTTTTTTAAAACTCCTCTTTCTCACTTTTTTTCGAGCTACTACAAGGAATATGCGCGTGTATGGCAAGGAGGGGAACACAGCGGAAGAGGAACACTTAAGCCGCAGAGAGCCCACATACGCGAAAAGCGAGAGAGAGAGATAGAGAGAAAGTAAAGGAGATGATGGGACTGCGTGATAAGGTCAGAAAACTTCAACAACGATAGCAGAAAAGACACAGAACTCTTTTATGTATGCATATTTTATACATGTGGGTGCAACTACTATTTTCAGAGGCACGACTGCACTGCAGCGAGCACCGTCGCAGCAAACCTCCTTTCATTGTCATGCTGTGTTTCTTTCTCTCTGTGTTAAATACCCTCGGGACGACGGTGGCGGTTTACTCCCTCCAGAAAAAAAAAAGAGAACAAAGATAGGAGAGTGCCTTTACAAATGCTTGACAGCACAGGAAATAACAACGAACACAGAGACCAAAGTCCAAAATCACCCGCCCACCCACACACATGTAAAGACCAGATAGATTCAATTAATTGTCTTTAGTACCTCAGTTTTGCGCCGAAAACATACGATGGCACAAACGAGAAGGATGCGGAAGCAGAGAGGACAGGAAAGAAGAACTCTTTCTCTCTACAACTTAGAGAAGCGGACACAGAAAGCATGAAGGGGTAGATATTCGAAAGAAACGCACACATGAACACACAACAACAGCAACAACAAATGCTTGACATAACAAAGGGAAAAGGGAAAAGCTGTATAAAAGAGTAAGAGCATCGTTAAATAGTACCAATAATACTAATGCACGTCGGCACGCCTCAGAAAAAATAATAATAATACAAACACCTGCACACATCATCAAGCAAACAGCCCAGAAAAAAAAAATTATTGCGCTGATGAGCAGAGAAAGAAATAATAATAATATAAAGCAGATAGGAAGCAACAACAAAGAAAAGCAGAGAGTAAGAGAGAGAAAGAACAGCATCCGAGGGGTTTCCTTTTACCCTATTACTAAGCCTTTTTTTTTTTTTTTAGCTCCCCCACTAGACGAACGTCTTGCAGAGGAAACCCAACTGCCTACACTTCAAACACGGTAGCTGACATGGCCCCCGGAAGGACCTCTTCCGCTCCTCCAGGTACGTATGGCCGTAGGCAACAAGACACGGCTCACAGACGCACACATGGCCACACGGCACAAAGATGTAGCGGGCGAAGTGTTCATGGCAGATGGCACAGCGCTCACGACGCTCCGGCTGGGACTCGGTCTGGTCTTCGACGGTGGCGTGGATGCGTGCGGCCTCCATCGCGCTCCTCGGCGGCAGCGTGTAGTAGGTACCTTTCTCCTCCGCAATGCGCGTCTTGCGGTTTTCGGTGTACCACTCGTAGCCGTAGAACGCGATGCAGATGATGCCCACCACAGCGACGGCTGTTGGGCCACTCCCCAAGGCCCATAGAGACATCCTTTGACCAAGCGCACAGAAGCAATGAGGCAACACACACGCACAAATAAAAACACACAAAAAGAAATAAACAAATTTTTAAGAGATGCGGTGACTCTGCTTGAGACCCGTGCAGAGGTAGTTGTTGTGCATGTCCTTTATTGGTCTTTTTCGCCTCAACGCACCCTGCGAAAAATCAAGGTGAGCTGCCTCTAATAAATCTGTCTAAAGGAGTTGAGTAGCGCCACTCAGAAGCGGGAGGATGAAAAGATAAAGAATGATAATAATACGTGCACACAGAGCCCTCCGCGACTATCCTCAACAAACGTCGGGAGACGAAGCTCAACGGAGATTTATTGAAGCAACTTTTTTGCTGTAGTGACCGCTCTTGCTCAGGAGCCAAAATAAATAAATAAAAAGTGAAGGATGCACAGATGAATCGAGATCAGAAGTGTAAGCAAATTTGTTTTTTTCTTCCTTTTGTGGCTGCTACGGCTATGTAAGATGCCGAAGTCCAGTGTGTGTGTGTGTGTGTGTGGTGAAGGGAGAAAGAGAGGAGAGACGCGGTGAAAACAAGAAGAAACATTATGGACCGCTTGCACAGCACTGATCTGCATTCACAACAAAAGTGTTTAGTGTGCGTTTGTATTTTGCAAGACAACATCCACGAGTCTTGCGCAGCACATTAAACACACATGCTCGCCCTGAGGGCAACGGAGCTGTGATGCATCCTTGTGCGATGATCCAAGAGAGGCCAGTTTTTGTTTTTGTTTTTTTGGACGGTTGTCTCGAGTTTATCGTGACAGGTGGAAGAAACGCAAGAAGAAGCCGCAAAGAGAGAGAGAGACAAAAGCAGAAAGGGGGGAAAATAAGAATACAATTAAACAGACGTCGAGATCGCGTAACTTCTCATAACACGTTACGCCGTTCAACGCAAGCCAATCCGCTCACTTTGCTGTGATGGCGGTGGTGGGGAGAGTGGGCGAACTGCAGAGCGCAAGAGGAAGAAAGCACCAGACAAAAGAAGCGGACACCGTCCAGTTTCTATTTTTATTTATTCTTTTTTGCATTGTATGCCATTCTCACCACTGTGTTGTAAATCGTGCGCTGCCGCCACGACGAACTGCAGAGACGAAGGGACGGCTCGGCGTGTGAACCAGCGAAGGCGAAGCCGATGACGGCCTATGGTGTTTGCCGCGCTCCTCCCTCCAGGGGCGGTGGCGACTCAAGTCGACGGAGTGATCGGTATGGCGAGGATGTGGCGGAGGAGGCAGGCCGCACCTCTCGCGTCAACGCTGCTGTCACTGTTGATGCTGCGCGTGCCGGTTGCCTGTCTGGTGCTTCCGAAGAACCTCGGTGCAACCCCGCTGGCACGACAGAGGCACCACTGTTGCCACTGCGACGTGGAGGCACGCGGAGGAGAACAAGAAAGACATCGGCCGGTGCTAAGCTGGGCAGGTCGCACAGCCGCGCCGCCGTGCCGGTTGTTGCTGCACCATCAAAGAGAGCCCCCGTCTTCGCGTACTTCAGCTGCACCTGCGCGGGGTCGACGTGAAGGTACACGGCGACCCGGTTCACCAGCACAGGCAGGGGCAGCCTGCGGTCCACCCTCACCCGAAAAGTGATGCCGGACAGCGTGCAGACGCGTACGTCGATGACGCTGGTTGGGTTGTGATGGGCAGCAAGACACGAACGATGGTGCTCTCCTTCACGACTGTCTTCACGAAGTGGAATGGGAGAGTCCGCGTGGGTGGTGGTCAGTGCGGTGATCTCGTTGACGCTGTCCGCCGCGTGCGACGCGTCAGGGAGGAAGCTGGCGAAGGGGGAAGGACGGCCGAGGGACACGCGGGGTGGCCTTGCCTGAGCTGTAGTGAGCGCCGTGCGCTGCGAGGGCAGCGGGGGGTCCGGCTTGTGACCGCGGTACACCGGCGCGGTGTGCGCCACTACGCGGTGATGCTGGATGCTGCTGCTGCTGCTGCTGCTGCGACTGCTTGTGGTGGCCGTGAAGCGGCGTCCACGGTTTGCCGGATCGCGATGCCGACGATGGAGACGGCGGACGGCGGGAGAGAGGGAGTGCGGTCTTTGCGTGGGCAGCGTGCAGCGAACAGGCGTGGAGGCGTCGACGGAGCCGCACCACGGCAGGCGCGGTGTGGGCACACGAGGCATGGTGTGAGGGTTTGTCACCGCGACCTCATCTTTCATGCCCACTACCGTGTGAACAGGGGCGTCGGCAGCGACTTCGTGATCGGGCGTGTTGCCAGGGCCAACGTCCTCCGCGTTTGGACTCAACGTTGCGCCTAACCAGTTCACTACGCGGTTATGTCGCTGTGTGTGTGGGTGTGGCTCGCAGCGGCCCCTGCGCTTCCTCTCCCCCAGCTCATTTTCCTCGCTGCGGATGCTGTTGGCGTTGCCCGTGTCCCCACCCAACGCGTTTAAGCGCTGTCGCGTGAGACGGGGGGAGGGAGACGGTGACGTGGGGAGGTGCACACCGCAGGCGTACCCCTCAGGTGATCTCTGCGCGTCGTCTTGAAGGACAGAGGCGAGTGCGCCAGATGCGCGTCGTCTCCTTTGTGCTCCCGCGAACGTCGAAGGTTCTGCGCTGTCACTGCATGACAGGAGAAGCACAGCCGATGAGGATGACGGTGATGCGGGTGCCGGTTGCTCGAACGGGCTGTGAAGGTCTGTGCTGGTGAGTGGCATGAGAGATCCTCTGCCATCGTCGTGCCCCACTTCGTCGTCACTGCGAATACCACCGTGACGCTCTGCAGGGACGGCGGCTGGGTTGCGAGGGGGAGTGCAGCTGCGGTCCATCCGCAACAATCGAGCTCTTTACAATTAGAAACAATAATAATAATAATAATAATAAAAAAGGTTTGCACGAGTATGTTGTGCTGCTTGTGGTTTTTTGTTTTGTTTTTATTATCTCTCTCTTTCTCTAGATAAGAAAGAGTTCTATGGGTGATACCAGGCAGCTGCCGCTGGCGCGTGCCGTGCAGGCAGCAGCTGATGCGTATGCTCTCTTGTAGATTTCGCCTCTATTGTACATGTGATGTTTTATTTTTATTATTATTTCGCACTCGGTGAAAGCACGATATCAGCAAAAAAAAGAAAGAAAGCAGAATGATTTAAAATAAAAAAGTGAAATAGACTTCGGGTACGTTTTTTGACGTTTGCTCGATATTCCACATAAGCTCATTGCATGACTGAACACACGCGCACAAACAATTGCAGCGGACTTTTATGTGGGCAGCGCCAAGCGGCTCTCTATGAAATGTAAAGGTTAAAGAAACAAAGAGCAGAGATCCACAGGGAAGAAGATAATAAATGGAGATGTCATCCGTTAAAGGACATCATACGATTTGTGTGAATGGTTCATCACATCTTTCGTTGACAGCGATACATTCAAAAAAAAAAAAAAAAACGGGCATCCGAAAAGATGAGACCGATTTTCGATGAAAGGTGGAAATAATGTATATAGTATGCCCCCTCCGCTCTCGCCCACTTTCACTGAGCTGTATCTTTCACGTTGGAGAGAGAGAGAAACCTTGCAGCTGTTGAACTCTTCGTTGTTGTGGAGGTTTTCTTTGATGGTGCTGTGCAACCGCTGCCATTGATGGCTCTCTCTTTTAGATCTTTCTTTTTCCACCAGTAAGGTGCATCACACACACACACACACACACGCAGCTAAAGGAAACTGCTCGTGTTTTTCTTTTTTTGGGTTGTCCTTTCCCTTTCCCCTGAACCTGCCAATATATATATATATATATATTTTTGGGCGTAGGTTTAAAGTCTAGTTTGAAGTTGCCACGGCGGTGGCGAATACGCGTATCGAATGCGGCTTCTTCCGCTCACCCTTCCCGAATGTGGAGTAGATGCGTGTAGGAGGTTGTGAAAAAAAAAATTAGAAACAACAACACCCCGCAGACGGTGGGATAGCAAAAGAAGCACATCAAGAATAGTAAGAACCTACATTCAAAAAAGAAAAGCATTTAAATCATGAAAGCGCTAAAGAAAGGTAAAAAACATAATAATTATATATATATATATATAAAAAAGAACGTAGTGAGACAGCAAAGTGTGTTCCAGTCCACTGTACTTCAAGCCCCACAAAACAAAAATCCTAACAGAAGAAAGATCTTTCTCTCTCTCTCTCTCTCTCTCTCGCACACCCACCCACCCACACAAGGTAAGTGGCCATGGAGTGACACCAGGGGGAAATGCAGCGAGGTGCACGTCGAGGTTCAGCAACGGAGCAAAGAAGGGAAGTGGCAACACATTGACTATCCGTGAAAACACAAAAACAATAACATAATCTGTCAAGCAAGCCGCCCTCCATGTACTTACAGGAGAGCCTCCATCCACGACACTATGAGCTCCGCCCCAGGGTCCTTCTTCCCGATCTCCTTGCCCTGCTGGTACAAACTGCGACCGAACTTTGCGGGCATCTGCGCCGTAGCATCTGCGGCAGCCCGGGCGGCGGCGTGGCACGCCTGAATGAGTTCCTGCATGGTCTGCGCAGCCGCCACAGCCGCGGACTCGTGCATCCCCTCCAGCACATCCACCATGGTGCGGTCGCCCTTCCTCGCCCCACCGAGCTCTTGCACAGCATGACTGCCCTGCGCGATGGCCGCCCGCACAGCATCGACACCCGCGCTGGCGCTGTCCCGCTCCTCTGACAGAACCTTGGCCGCGCCGGTGCCTCCGCCAATCAGGAGAGCGCCGTAGAGCGGGCCCGAGGTGCCGGCGCAGGCGTCGGCGACCGCCTTGGAGATGAGCGTGAAGGTGCGCAGCACGTTGGCCTCCCAGGGCAGGTAGGGCAGCATCTCCAGCACCGCGAGGGAGGAGCGGTGGACGCCGCTGCCGAGGTCTCCGTCCCCCACCTCAGCGTCCAGCCCGTTGAAGTACGCCTCCATGGTGACCAGCTGATCGAAGATGCGCTTCACCGCGGCGCAGAGTGGGCTTGTCGATGAGTCTGCCGCTGACCGGCCCGCCGCTTCGGCCTCCTGCTTGGCCACCTGCAGTGCTGTGAGCGGACCCGGCACCGTCCCGTGGTTGAGCTGCGGTGCATGGAAGTTCATGAACGGCTTCTGCAGGTGGTTGGTGTTCAGCATGTACTCCAGGTCGCCCTCGTCTTGGATGACGAGCATGGTCACGGAGAAGCCGTGCATATCCAGCGCAGTCATGTGCCGGCCACTGTGCACGCCCACGACGGTGATCCCTGCAGCGGCGAGGGCGTGCAAGGCGTGATGGGCCACGGTGCTCATCTCCAGGTCCGTGGTGGAGCCCAGGTTGTTCACCAGGAGAAGCGCCTTCACACCGGCTGGGACGGCGGTGGTGGCCCGCGCGTCCTCGCCACGGCCCAGCAGCGTGGACACGATCGTTTCCGTCAGCGCGGCCACGCCCGTGAAGGGGATCTGCAGTAATCCCTTCTCCCCGTGAATGCCAAGGCCCACCTCCACCACCCCAGCGGGCAGCACCGAGGAGGGCGGGTTGCCCGGCAGCGCACAGGACGAGAGCGATGCGCCGATGGAGCGCATGTTGGCCGACACGCGTTCCGCCAAGGCTTTGAGCTGCGCCAGTGAGAGTCCACGCTGGGCCGCCGCACCGAGGATCTTGTAGAGGAGACAGCACCCGGCCAGCCCACGGCGCCGCTTCACCTCTTCGGTGCCAAAGACGGCGTCGTCGGCCGCCAGCACCACCTCGACTTGGATGCCCTGCGCACGGGCCTGCCGCACGGCGTAGCGGAAGTTCAAGTTATCGCCCGCGTAGTTCTTGATAATGACGAGAATGCCCGGACCTTCGCGGCCCTGCAGCCCTGCGAGATACTCGATGCCGGCGCTGACGTGGGCGGTGGGGGGCGAGGCAAAGACGCTGCCGCAGACCGCCGCGCTGAGCCAGCCCTTGGCGACGAAGCCCGCGTGGGCCGGCTCGTGTCCGCTGCCGCCACCGCAGAGCAGGAGGACCTTGGTGGGGTCGACCTCGCTGGCGACAACCACGTTGGTGTTTTCGATCTTCTTGACGCGGTTGTTGAGCTCGCACAGCCCCTCCACCGCGACGTCCACCACCGTGGTCGGGTCGTCGATAAACTTGGGAACGACCGACATGTCTGCTGCTGCTGATGCTGCTTATTTAGTATGATGATGATGTTTCTTTTTTTTTTTTTTGAGTGTGCGAATAAAAAGAAAAATTTTAAGTTACTCAGAAGTAACGAAGGGGACGAGCGAGTTAATGTTTGTGGTCTCTCTCTTATTTTTTTTTCCTTCCTTGTATGTATTTGTGTGGTGTTGATGGTAGACAAGACTTAGGCGTGGAGAGGGAAAAGCAGAGAAGGTGAATTGGTGAAAGTAAAGAATAAGTATACGAGTAATGCGTGACGCCGTATGCAAAGAGGGAAAAAACAAATGTATGGGCGATGCAAAATAGAGAGAGAAGGAGGAAAAGCACGTGCGTTTTGATGGACTACTTACGTTGTTATTCTATTCGGCACCTTCAACGTTTGGCAAAAACACGAACAACCGAAGCAGACAATAAAAAGAAAAAATAAAAAAAGAGGAGGAAATGCTGTACAGGTGCCTCCGTGAAATGTGAAGCGATTTGCCTGAGATAATTCTACTATCTCTCGATCTATATTTTCCTCGGTAATGCCTGACAAGCACAGAGTTTACGTTAAAGAGAATGCCACCCTATTTTTTTTTTTGGTTTTGAACAATTGGAAGGGTGGGGTTGGTTTTGAGAAGTGTTAAAGAAACAAAGAAAAGAAGTAAAAAAGACTACGAACGGAATGCGAAGTGAAATGAGGCGTTAATTGAAGAAATCTACAGCGAGAAGAGAGAGAGCAAGAAAAGCACCGTGTACGAGTGTGTGAGTATGCGCGTGTGTGTGTGTGTGCGTGCATGGGACGGAAAGAGTGAGAGAGAACGAAGGAAAAAAAAGGCGGAGTTGAAAAGTTGTGCAGCGGAGGCGCGTCGCGAGTATTTTTTTCAAATGCTGGAACCAATATCTATCTATATATCTATATATATATAATGCCCACGCAAAAACATCTATTTTTCTTTGATTTTAAGTGCAGAATGCAGCAGGACAAACCCATCGCTTTCACAGCCGTGCTTGCTCCTTCTTTAGGCCCCTTTAGCTCAAAGGAGACGAGAAAGGGAGAGAGAGAGGCCAGCACCTAGCAGTTATTCAAACTTTATTTTCATCTTCTCTTGACAGAAAAGAAAGAAATAAAAGAGTAATCAGAAACTCGCAAGCCTCGAGGACGGAACGGTGAAGAAAAAACAACACCATTTGTACAATTGAATTGGACTGTGTTCTCTTAGAACAATTTCATTTTCTTGCTTATCTTTTTTTTTTCTTTTCTCTTTTCTTGAAGTCGTGCTTTGTGGAGCATAGGTATACTAGAGAGGAGGGGCAAACACAGCACAAAAAAGCAAACAAGCAGAAAGAAACGGGACATAAAAGAGGTTGCTTGGTGATAGGCGGCACAAGTCGAGCCATCCCACGCTTCTGTGCGTGCATTCCTTATCCTCTCAGAGTTAACCTAAAAGCTCCCCGTACCAACTAGAAGGGAAAAAACAATAATGATTTGTAATGGCGTAAAGCTAGAGAAAGGGAACAGGAAGAGAAAAAAATTCGTTGGTTTTACCGTAAAACAAATGAATCAATAGATATATATTACTTCATAGGCGACCGCGATTTCGGCGATAAAAAGAAGGAGGAAGAAAGCAAAAAAAAAAGAAGAAGCAAAGTGGTGAGGCTGAAGGAAGCGGCTGCTTTTCACAACATCAACAAACATTTTTCAACTTTTGATTTTTGTTATTTTTTCTTTTCTTCCTCTTCTTCTTCCTCGCTTTTCCTCTTACGAGGTTTCGGCTAGGTTGAGTTCATAAGTTCGTTTTCAGAGAGAGAGAGAGAGAAAGCAATATGTATACATATATATGCAGTGAAGACTTGGGAGAAGCCATCATCGATATATATATATATATCTATATAAATATACAGATGCACTTGTCTTCACTGAGACGCAAATTGAAAGGCTGAAAAAGAAGCCAAAACATAAAAGAACCGAAATAACAAAAAAAAAAAGGGACACAGGAGAGCTTTCAACACTTGTCTACCTTAAGTCGCGAAATGGGTTTTCAGACTAAGAAAGAATGAATGAAGGAAAAAAATATACTTAGAAAGGGTGTCAGCATCGGGTATACAACAAGTTTGACGATTAGGTGCTCTGAAGGCTTAAAAACAAAAAAAAAAAAAATGCCAGCTTAAGACATGGCACACCGAAGAGAGATGGTGAAGGAAATGAGGGTAAAAAGAAGAAGAAGTTAAAGCTTAAGGGTAATAAATGTATAAAAGAACATATATATATATGTAAAATAAATAAAACAGAATATAAAGTAAATCCACTGCAGAAGACATGAGCGCCAGTTTTTTTTCTTTCTTTCAGACAATGAAAACGCCTGATGCAGGTTAGCTTGCCAAGAGGCAGCCGAGGCACTCTCACCCTCAAGCTGCCTCATTCCAAAAACCACTGCTGCTTAAAAAAAAAAAACAACAACAACAACCAAAAAGGTGAAACGCTCATTCGAATTGTTTAGTGGATACCCAATGGAGAGGAAAAGCAGAATAGTATATATATAACATACAGCTAGCATGAGAACTCTTTTTCTTTTTTTTTTTACCTAGAGGTGAAAGAACATCCGACACTATATGACGATTAAATCATTTCAATAAAAAAATAGAAAACAGCAAACAACGCCCATTGGTTTGTGGGTCGAATCCGGAAAAAAACAAACAAACAAACAAAGAAAAAAAAATCAAATTAAAGCCGTCAAAGGATGAAGAGAGTGGAATCCCTGGGTAAAAAAAAAAAAGGGGGCATTCAAGACTTATCACACCCTCTTTCCCCCCTTTGCATTTTTTCTTTTTGAGGCTAATTACGATTTTATTTTGTTTGTCTGTTTGTTTGCTCGTGCCAAAGAGCTGCGCCTCCGCTCCACTGAGAGAAGAGAGAGACAGCTTGCCCGCGCTGATGGGCAGTGCGAGGAGCTGCGCCGCACGACAGGCGCTCGCAGGGAGGGGGAGGGGAGAGGGACGAGGCGGAAGTTAGGGAAGGGCGTGCAACACACACACACACACACACACGCACACACAAAACACATGCCCCCGCCGTCCTCTCTTACCCCTGTGCGATGTCGCCACGACTGTCCGTGTGCCCGCCGCTGAATGCGAAGCCGCCACCCCGCACAGACACAACCGCCCAAAGACAAGATAATAATAATCATTCAACTCCCAACGAAAAGAATTACAAAGTAAAACTGAGAAGTTGAGGTGGCAGGCGAAGGTGTGTGTGTCTCTTCGGGGGCGGATCGCCCACAGCGGGAGGGCACCGTTGATGTCGTCCTCCGTGACAGGGGAGGGAGGGCTTTTGCATCGAGTACGTTAGGGCACACACATACATATATAGAGAGATTTGGGAAGAGAGGAAGAAGATAAATCAGAAACATAAAAAATAAAAATACAAAAACAATTAGAGAGGGAGGGAGGGAGTGTGTTTATGGACACCGTGTTTTTGTTTTAAAGCATGGGTGTATTCCGTTAAGGCGTGTTCGCTGCGCCAGACGCACATCTTATGCTTCCGTCCTCCGCTCTCCTTCCGGCTCCGCGTCCTGCACCTTAAAGAGAGAACAAAAACAAAACAAAATAAACAAAGAGAGAGAGATGAAACAACATGACATAAAAAAAAAAGCCATTACTGTGTGACAGGCACGTACAGGAAGAAGGGGAGAGGGGAGGGGTTAGGGACAGGAGCATACCAAGGGGGAGGCGCACGGGAGCATTAGGAGATGAGAGGCCGAAGGTGCTGCCCACCACGCGCGGGTCTACTGGCAGAGCGCACACTTAACGACTGCTCCGCGTCCCTCCCCGCTTCCTGACAGGGGATGCGCGGGGCGGAGTGGGAGAAGGGCGGAAGGAGAGCGGAAGGAGAAGGGGAAAACACTTGGGCAGGCGCGAAGAGGGCGACCTGGCGCAAAGCCAAACGAGCGATTAGAAAAAAAAAAAAGGAAACAAGGCGATCGCAGACAAGGGGGAAATGCAGCTAATTTAAATAAATGGGCATACATAAAAGATGTGTATATGTGTGTGCCTGTAGAAGAGGTGGTGCACGCTGACGAATTGTTGAAGCACGAAGATTGCGTGTGTGTGTCTGTGTGTTAGTGTCTGCTGGGTAGCTGGACGAAATGCTCTACTGCTTGGGCTTGGCCTGCGACTCATCCTTGGCGGAGAAGGGCTCCTGCGAGTTAGCCGCCTCGGAGTCCGACTCCACCTTCTTCGCCGTCTCGTCCACCTTCTTGCGGATGACGTGGCCGTCGACGTCGATGTTGTCGATGATGCGGGCGGCAGGGATGAGCATGAAGGTCAACGGGATAACCAGCAGCGGCGTCATGACGTTGCACACGAAGAGCAGCCACGGCAGGTTGCTGAAGTCGCAACGGTTGGCACGCGAGAACACGGGCCAGCCGTACTCCATGATGATGGCACCCTGCGAAGCAGCCGTGGTCTGACCCAGGTTGGAGAAGCCGGCCATCAGCGCGTACACCACACTCTCCGAGCCGCGCGGGCACAGGCGCGACAGAAGAATCACCATCGGCATCCAGCCCAGCATGTACACGACCTCGCCGACGACGGCATCGCCCCAGATGTACATGGCGTGGTCGGGAATACCAATGGACAGGTTCCAGCGCTTGACGATGATGATGTCGATGATGCCGGCGAGCACCTGGAAGACGGTGGTGCAGCAGAAGGTCAGCCAGTACGTGTGCTTGGAGAAGAGGAAGTTGAAGATCGCCACCGTGAACATGCCCACAACGCTGCTGATCACACCAGCGACGGTGCTGTAGAAGCTGTAGCTGAAGTTGGGCATATTCCCAGTGCACTTGTACGTGTTCAGGTAGAAGGCGTTCACCGGGCTGCTCACGCGGATGTACACGGCCTGCTGGAGGTAGCCGAAGATGTTCGCCTTGGCGATCACCAACGGCAGGGCCCAGAAGGACGTGGCACAGCAGCAGGTCGACACGATGACGCACACGATCAGCAGACCGAGGGTGTCGCAGAGGATGTTGGCGCACAGCATGGCAATGACGGCCAGCGTCATGATCACGCTGTAAACGAAGATCTTCCAGTTGTTGGTGATGACCTCCCTGTTGATCTCGAAGAGGCCGAAGAGGCACGGGGTTGGTGGCTGGCCGTAGTAGACCTCCTCGGCCTCCGCTTCGCCGTCCTCCTCATCGTCGCGGTTCTGCACGAGCTCACCGTTGTGGAGGTCGTCGTTCAGCACGTCCTGCACGGCAGCCTCGGCGTCCTCGCCGGAGTGAGAGCGCTCGGGGTTCCTGTCCTTCGCCTGGCCATCGGGGGCCTGCTCCACGCCGCCCACGGCAACGGCCTCTAGGCCCAGGCGCTCGCGCTCCTTGCGGGTCTCCTCCAGCATGTACAGCGCATCCTCGGAGCGCTGCACGCGGTTCTTCTTCTCATCATACCAGTTGAACAGGTAGAAGAAGCAGGTAAGGAACTGCAGGGCGGCGGACACGAAGATGCTGATCTGCGGCTTACCAGCATCGGCCAATGGGCCATTCATGATGGTGGCGATGAGGGAGCCAGTCATGATGAAGAACCAAATCCAGCTCACCAGCGCAGGACCCGGCTTCGGGTTGCCACGCATGAGACGGCTGTAGTGGCCCTCCGACAGGATGTCCACGTTGGCCTTGCCCCAGCACGACAGAAAGATGAAGGCGCAGGCGGTCTCCGCGGACGATTGCTTGGCAGGCAACAGGCCGTACACGAGTGCGAACACGGCACCCGCCACGCAGGACACAAACATGTACCAGCGCTTCGTGTAGCCG
>JASAOD010001783.1:0-26721 GCA_030849845.1 Crithidia brevicula | reverse complement strand
GCCGCTCCGACAGTCACGCCTGCAGAGCCACACAGGGCACCACACAGAGCAGCACGCAGGCACGTGGCGGACCGGCTGGCAGGCGTGGCCGTGCAACGCCTACAGAAAAGACTTTGAGCTTTCGAAGCTGGTAGTGGTGGATGCATGGGCTCGTGGATGCAGATGGGAACAAAAAAAGGTGGTTCTGAAATGGAGAGGAAAATACGGGTAGTCGTAAGGGATTGTGAGTTGGACGTGCTGGGTGACGTACAAAAGCATAGTTGCAGTGCTGAAAATGTGGCAAAGTATTTGTAAAGTAGCATAGGCGACACCTGGTTTAGGATGCCTGAGACAATAGCCGCTCAGAACTTTCTGCGATCTCCTTTGATGCCGGCTGGAGATAAAAGGAGATGTGCCTGTCTGAGATGAAATGTTCTGTTTGACGGTTAATTCTTGCTCAGATGAGCCGTGACATACACGACGGACTGCAGAGTGCTGGGAAAAGCTGAAGAGCAGCCTAAAGGTGGCGGTAAGGTTCAGCTTCGGTGTGTTCTGCGACCTGTTTTTTATCATCATTATTACTATTATTTGTTTGGATATAACTACGGTAATCTATCAACGCCGTGCTCACGTCACTCGCGCAGCTACGCAGCTGAGCGCCACAACGCAACATTGTTTTTTCTCCTAACACACACAGAGGTTATAACTTGTGGAAGCAAACAGAGAAGTACAGAAAAATAAAAAGGATAGTTGGCACCAGAAAAACGCAATGGTGAGTTGCGGAGAGAAACAAAAGGCAAAAATATTTTTAAAAAGCGTCGTTATTTTTTTTTTTTTTCTAGCTGCTTCGACGTCTGCCATTGTTGCAGGATACTTTTTTCGCACCGAGAGGTCTTTAGTGAGGAGAAAAAATAAGAAAGAAAGAAACTGCAAAACGCTCGATGTGTTTCAGCAAAGAACATCTGTTATGCCTTTGAGCATGTATAGGGCACTGCCGCCATCACAGTCGAAACGACACACTACGCAACAGGAGATAACAATAGAAAGAGAGAAAAGAGTTGATAACGCGACGCAAAGACGGACGAATAGTCGATCGGAAGCAGGCTCGCTGGCACAAGACAACGGTGTGCAGTCGCGAGCATATACATATATTCCTACTCGGCTTTCGTGTGTGCTTTCTATTTTCTTTCGCTCTGCTATAACGTTCCTGCTTTCATACATAGATGTGCATCGCCAATGCTCTCGAATCACCGTCATTGTCGCTCTGGTCTTCACCGTCGCAACGGTCGCATTCCGGGCTCTACGCGCTCTCCTTTGGCCACACCTCCACCGTCCCGGGCGGACGCGGCTCGCCCTCGGCGCTCGCGTCGCTCTGCCGGTGCAGACGCTGGGGTTGGGTCTCGATGTGTCCGTGATCCTCCTCGGTCTCGCCCGCGTTGTGTACGTCATCCTCCGGCTCGTGCGGCGGCTCTGCCGACTCAAGGACGGTGGATGGCTCCATGCGCGTCTCATCGCCACCGGGCTCCTCCAGCCGCGATGTGGAGTTGGCTGTCTTGGCGGCCTCGGAGCTCAGCGCGGTCAGGCTGCTCGCCGGCGCATCGTCCTCCTCCTCATCCGCGGAGCTCTCCTCGCCGTGGCCGCCAGCCGCGCCGGCCTGCTCTGCGGCCTTCTTCTCTTGCAGCGCCTTTGCGTGGTCTGCAAAAGGCGTCTTGGCGTTCGCGACGGCCTCGACCAGCATCGAGTTCTGAATGCTGTTGTACTCGCTGTTCAATGGGTAGACTTCCGCCATGGCAGGGAGCACTCGGTCCATAGACCCGACGAGCTGCTGCAGGTACTCGTGGTTGAGGGCGAGGTAGCGGTGAATGATCTGCGCCGCCGCGTGATCGTTCACCTCCATCAACATGCTGAACGTGTCGTTGAACTTGTCCCGGCGCTTCACGTACTCCTTCCAGGACTCATCGCGCTTCTCGGTCAGCTTCTTGTGCGACTTGCTGTCGCAGAACGGTTTGCCCTTCTTGGTGTACTGCTTCTCCACCTTCTCCACCTCGGCCTTGTAGCGGTTGTACTTGTTGAGGGCCTCGGTGCGGTCACGGCGGTAGGTCTCCACCCCTTTCAGGTGCTCCGAGACAGGGCGTAGACGGGTGATCACATCGCGGTGGATGCCAGCGTTGTAGGTCTGGAAGGGCTGGCCCTCGTTGATCCGGCGAACCTCCTCGGCAAAGACCTTGGCCAAGCGGCGCACCTGTGAGTTGGCCTCGTCCGGCATCCGGGTGCTGGCGACCGAGCCCGCATACTCGGGGGCGCTGCCCTGATGCTGCGCCATGTACTGCACATCGGCCTCCGTCGGGTACGGATTGGGCTCGTCCGCGCCGTTCGGCCCCGGCACGGGATTGTTGTTGTTTAACGTCAGCTCGGTGAAGGCCTGCCCCACCGCCTCGTAGGCGCTCGCGATCTGCTTCATGGCAACCATCCCTTGTGTGACTGCGAGGTCGAAGTGGTCGACGGCGTGCTGCAGACGACGCATGTCATTGGCACGGCGCTCGAACTCGTAGTCACGGTAGGCGGTCATGTTGGAATTCTCCGGGTCGAACCTCTTCGACATGTCAGCGCGAAGCTTCTGCATGATGTTGCTTTTCGATGTTTCTTTGTTTTTTTTTTCTTTTCGCACCGTAAACAAGGAGTTGTCCTCAATGGGGTCAGACGAACGAGAAGTACAAAGAGAAATGAAATAAATAAAGGAAATCGAGTATCAATAGCAACGGCGGCCGGCAATTCAGCTCTTATTAGGCAGAAATAGAATAAAATTATGCAAAAACGGGAGATAAAGTGTATCACGCAGAAATAAGAAAATAAGGAAATAAAACGACTTGAACTGTTTCGATAACAAAGAAGGACTTCGCTTACTTTCAGAAATGTTCTTTATTTTTTATATATTCTTTCGCAAGTCGTGACACAGGTAGCACTACGCAGAAGGGATGTGCGTGTTTGCAGAATCAGATATGAAAAGTGAGAAGCAACACTACGAGAACAGAGGAAACGCACTTAACGCGAGTAGACGCGATGAGGGCGTGTGTATAATAGAGCTCCAGTACTGTCTCGTCACTAGGTGACTAAATAAATAAATGGGTATATAGAGCTTGTCTGTTCCTCTGTTGTGCGTGAGAATATCCTATGCTCAAATTGCGAAACAGTGGATTTTTTTCTAGTTTTTTGTAGAAAGTTATGCAAGCAAAGACAATAAAGTCTGCAGCCTGTCGTGGTGAGTAGAGAAATAAATAAAAAGGAGGCAGTAGTACAGTGAAAGACGTGCTGTGTTTATAGATAAAGCGGCGCTGTCGATTCGATCAAGAAAAAAAAACGTGATGAAAAGGCACTGGTGTTCGTCAACATACTTGTGCAGAAACACAAGAGAAAGGAAGAGAGAATGAAGAAAAGAGAAAGAATGGAAAGCGAGAGTGTTCAATAGATGGGATTGAATAATAATAAAAAGAGCAGTGTAAGCGAATACATGCGAGAGAGAGCAAAACCCACTTGGTTTCTTTCTTCGACTCCCTTCAGCTCCGTACGCAACATACACCCAAATATTTATTATTATTATTTTTTCTTTGAGTTTGAGGAAGCACATGCTCCTTTCAAAAAGTTGAAGGAGCAAAGGAAAAAGACACAGAGAAGCCTCTGATGGAACCAACGACGTCTAATTGAGTTCCACCTTCTTTTCGGTTTCTCTTTCTGTTCTGGCGCGTGCTTCCACTCCTCAAGGTCACAACGCAGCCTGTCCTCTTCTCTTGATCCGCTTTGAGGTGTTGTGAGAAAACCTACGCAGAACACACACACACACACGCACACAAGTCTCTATCAGCAATACGAAGCCAAAGAAGATCGTCTACGGACAGCTGCCCTCCTTTTTTGTTTTTTAGCACGTCAGTTCGTGCAAGCACGTTACATCTGTACAAATGATTATCAGTTGTTGTTTTCCACAATCTTTATTTCCTTTGCTATTGTTTACAGCGCGCTTGGCTCACTATAATTATGTTTTCTTTTCCCTTTGATCAGAATATTAATTAGACAACAGTAGTACGCCACTTAAAAAAAAAAAAAAGGTAAGGAAAAACAACAATACAGGCGATGAGAGAGCTTCGAGGGGAAAGAATTGAGTCGAGTTTAGATGACACATAACCTGTCAGCCTCCTATCGAGCGTAGATGAACGGTCGTGGTACTTTAAAGGAGACCTCCAATTTCAGTTCAGCTTGCGCAAAAAAAAAAACCAGGAGAAAAACAGAAACTTCATGTCAAACTCATTGAAGCACCAGTAGCCTCCGCTCCGCGCTCCAAGTAAATTCCTTTTCACGGTGTGTGGCCTCTTCGTTGTTGGTTTGGTTACCTCTCTCTCTTTCCCTCTCTCTCTCCCTGCCTCTCCTCCGCATCGCCCTTGACTCAGACACCATCGCCCACAGACTACAGCTTACGGCCGCGCTGCCGCGTGCACAGCTCGCACGTGCAGAGGAAGCGATACTGCTCCAGCAGGTGACGCGAGCGCGTCTGCACATCATCGCCGTAGACGCCCAGATCGATGTACGACACCGTAATCTCCTCCCCTGCCGCAATCGGCCGCGTCGCCTGAATGCCGATCCACCCCTGCAGAGACTCCGAGTAGCCGGTGCTGAAGGAGGAGGTGGACGAGACCGCGATGGCTCGAAAGGAGTTCATGTTCTTACCGCTGCTGCTATGACTGAGGCGGCTGCTCGCACGGGTCGGGGACACCGAGAGACGTTGCAGCCTGCGCTGGCTATGCGTCTGCGGCGGCGGACGCTCGAGCTCCTCCGCCGCCGCAGCGTCATCTGGCACCGCGCCAGTCAGCGCACGCGTTGCATCGTCGGCGTCGTAAAGCATCACAACCGCAGCGTTCGGCACGCAGCTGTGGTTCAGCATGCACACCGTCTCCTGCAGGGACCACCCGATCGTCTCGGCAGGCGTGAAAGGGAAGCCGAGGCTGTTGCAGCGCGTCCGCAGCAGCACATCGCGCAGGTCTGTCCACTTCACCGGGTATGGCGGGGGAAAGGGGACACACGCGTCGTGTGCTAGCGCACTCGTGCCGCGTGACGCGCCACGGTCTGTGCCGGTCATCAACGATGTCGCGGAGGGCGGCGTGGTGCCGCGCGCGTTTGAAAATGATGCCGTGCTTGTCAAAGGAAGCAGCGCAGGTGTTGCGACGCCCTTTGTTGTTGTTGTTGTTGCTGTTGTTGTTGTTGTGCCTGTGGTGGCTTGCCGAGGGCCAAATGTGGCCACGACGCGATCGCGCGCAAACACCTCGCACAGATGGTGCGCCTCCTTTGACTGCACCCCAGCGTTGGTGTCCAATTTGCTGATCGCAGCGACCATCGCCGTGTCACCCAGCTGCACCCGTGCGCCGTAGTCCAGGCAGAAGCGCAAGAAGTCCGTGTCGTTGCCCGGGGCACGAATCGACTCGGGTAAGGAGATGTACCACGCACACGAGAGGGCGTGCGCACGCAAGAGAGGGTGCTCCGCCAGAGACCCTTTCCCAGTTGCCCCTGCTGTCCGCCGCCGATAGCCATCCTCCGCATCTGCCGCCGCCGCAGCGATCAGCTCCACCTCCAACACCAGCTGCCCTACACACGAGGCACAGAGCACAAACTGGTCGCAGTTCGGACACGCGAAAGGGTCGTGCAGGAGAGCCGCGGTCCCCGGTTCGTTTCCATTTCCCATCGAAAGTGTACAAGGAGAGACGCAGGAAGAGGAAGAGGCGCCTGCCGGGCACAGCGGTGGTGCCTTGGAGCCTCGAGCGAGCCCTGAGAGCGACTTTGATTTGGATCGTGGCTGCGGTGGCCTTCGACCTCCCTTGTGCTCCACCCGCACCTCCGCCACCAGACAGCGTGCGCAGATGTGACCGGCAAAGGGGGAGTACAGCACGGCGAGATCGGGCGGCGTGGCGTAGATGGCGTCCCCGGGCTGCAGGGCAGTGGTTGCCACCACACGCCGGCCACGACGCTTGACATCCTCATGCGACTCCTCCACCGCCATTCGGGGGGAGGACGAGGTGCGTTCGTACTTCATGGGAGGGTGAGATGCTGTTGCAACAAGCTAGTTTCTATTTTTGTTGTTGTTGTTTTTTTATTGTGTGTGTGTGTGTGCTTGGTGATGTGGTGTGGGTGCTGAGGTCGAAATACTCTTCTTTTTTGATGGGAGAGCTTCTGAATGGTTTTTCTTTTGCACCCCTTCCGATCGTGCGAGGTGTGGAAGCAAATCAGCAGGAGGAGGCGTGCGCTGGAAGTCGGTTGCAGATGAGTTTCACCCTAATCATAGAGACGAAGGGAAGTTATAAGGATGAAGGAGGAGGAAGAAAATGAGGTGAGCGCGTAGCAGAAAACACAGGTTCTTTGAGTTAGTCAGAAAAAAACTGTTGTTGATGTTATTGTTTTTCTTTGCATGGTAATACCGGCATTCGCGAAGTGGGTGCGTTACGTTGAAAGGCACTGCGAAGGATCTGGCCGCTGATGCTTGCTCGCGCAGCTCCTCAGAAGCTCACCCTTCTAGAGAATTCACACACACACACAGACAATAAAGCAAAGGCCCACGCTCTGCATCTCGGCTATTAGGAAACCCTCATGTTTATTTCCGGCGTGCTATCCTATGTGAACCTCGCTAGGCAACTGATCCACGCGTTCACGTGCAGCGAGGAAAGAGGGCTTTCAACCCCGCAACGACGCAACACAGCACCATACACATCGAGAGCGAGAGCAGCATCACAGCGAATTCTGAACACGCTTCTTCTTCTTTTTTTTTGTCTCGCTGTGGTTCACAAGTATCTTATTTCAATCGATGTAGACAAACTGCGGCTCAGGGAAGCCTTCAGAAAAAAAAAAAAAAGAGAGCGAAACTAAAGATTGACAGAAAAAGCGCAACAAGCTACGCTCGGACCAACATACACCCAAATACGCACCAAGCGAACAAAAAGAAAAAAGCAAGTGGAAAACAAAACAAAAGACACAAAGCTCCCATGTAGCAAACAGGGGAAGACAACGATAACTCTCCATCGAGAAACTCATTCGCCATCTCAGACTTCGGACACGGAACAGTCAGAGATGTATCACGCACGTGCATCAGTGAGAAAAAAACAAAAATCAAAAGAACAACTCTGCCTGTCGGCTGTGGTAAAGAGAAGCCTCATTCTCTCTCTTGTCTAGCGATACAGCAGTCCACAACCGCCTGGCTACGTGCGGTATGTCTATATTGGGGACGAAAGGGGAGGGGGAGAGGAGCTTCAGCAAATCTCCAAGCTATTCGCCACAGAGATAAAAATAGAAAACATGGGGTACCGCGGGCGAAGAGAGAGAGAGAGAAAAAGAAACCAACATTATGTCGTCCATGTGCACCGTGTGTGGGTGTGAGTTTAAGTCAGAGTGGTTTGTAGTGAAGCACGTTTCCCAATCGTGTAAGGTTTGTTCTGTTCTACTCTCTCTCTCTCTTCTCTCCTCGCATCTGCCTCCATCCATATTAGATGCGGTCTTTGCTCACAATATTCTGCAAGGGGGCAGAATCTGCACACACACACACACACAGAGGGAGAGAAAAAAAAAACGGAGAGCCCAGCGAGCAACTTCTAACCCCATACTGACCAGTCCGTATGTGCGTGCGTGTGTTGAAGTGTTGCGCATTTAAGACACTGATACCACTTTCCCCAAAATGAGAGGTGTGCGCAGGCGGATGCAATACACTCACTTGTCCTATCCTGTTGGTGTTTCGGCCCCATCCCCTTTACCTCCCACACCCCACAACTGTATTTTCTTTTAAACAAAATCTCGTTCCTAACAGCTCTATGCGCTCTATACAAATAATAGAAGTAAAGAAAGAAAAAGGAGCGAGCCCGGCATGCATTCCTTTTTTTTTTTTTTTAACGGCGTCTGCCACGCTTGACAACTCGTCGTGCCACACGCACACACATACACCCGCGCGCACGCGCACGCGCAGGTCGTTGATTGTTTAAACCATTAAAAAAGAAAAACCCTCTGAGAAAAATAAAATTACTAATGATCCGTATGTTAAGGGTCGCGGTTCTCTGGCTTCGCGTAGGGCATGCCCAACACATCGAACACGTCCTGCTCAGACCGCACATCCACGCGCTTGTCTTCGAGCTCCTCCTTTGGCACACCGAGCTCCTCTCCAGCGTTCTTGCCCTTGATACCAACACGCTCGTACAGCGCACGAGCCTCCTCCGGCGTCCCCAAGCGGAAGAGCCCGTACTCGTTCAGCAGGTAGCCCTTCGCAATGGCGGCCTGGCGCATGATAACGTTGAAGTTCTTGCTGCCGGTGAAGGTCAGCATCGCCGTCGGTACACTCTTGGTCTCGATAAGGCGGATATCCACACGGCGTGCCTTGTAGACCTTCGTGTTCTCGCGGCCCGCCTTGTCGCGTACGATGCGCGGTGGCAGGCGGCCCATGCCCATGTACTTGAGGGGACCCTGCGCCATCGTTGCCTCCAGGTAGTTGGACTTCTCCAGGTGCTCCACGTAGCTGCCCAGCACGCCGATCGCCGCGACAGGCTCGCTCAGCGGCGGCGCGTCCAGCGTGCGGGAGAGCAGCGCGTCGACATCGCCGCTGAAGGGGTGCCGGCGGCGGTAGCTGCCACAGATGACAATGGAGTAGTCCTTCCCAAGCACCTCGAGGCACTTCTGACGCAGGAAGTTCTCGTGCAGGACGCTCTCCTGCATCGGGATCTTCTCGTTGATGTCGTAGAAGTACTTAATACCCACGCGCTGCTGGTCGGTGAGGGAGGCGATGCTGTCGGCCTTCTGCAGGAGCTCCTCCACGGTGAAGATTCCCTCGCGATCGAAGAGGGCAGCAGCGGCGCGGGGGCCGAAGCCGTGCACCTGCGTCAGTTCCTGAATCGCCTTCAGCTTCGGCTTCGTCTTGCTCTCCAGCTCCTCCAGTTTGCCGGTCGCCATGATCTCCTCGGCCTTCTTCTGTAGCTTCGCGCCGAAGCCCGAGAAAGCCTTCAGGTCCTGCGGCGTGTTTAGCGGCTTGTCCAGGTTCGTCTTGAGGCTTTCGATGCTCCGCAGGTAGCTGGACACCTTGTACTTCTCGCCCAATGCGTTGTTGAGGTCCGCCATCTCCTGAAAGATGCGGATGATATTCTCACGATGACCGCGAGTGAGAAAGGTGCGACGGAACATTTTCTTTTTTTTGGTTAAGGGATTGTGGACTCCTTTGTTTTATACTTTTTTTTTTTTCAGCGAAAGCGTTTGTGAGTGCGGGTTTGTGATTGTGTGTGTGTGGCGTTGCAGGAGAGTGCTCAACGCGGAACGCTATCTTTGTTCTCTTGCTTGTGTGTATGCGCGGCAGCCTGAAGTAAGGTGCCTGTCTATATAGTGGAGTTTGTTGCTCTTTTTGATTTTTCTTTTTTGACTTCACGACCTATCGTCTAGCTGTAGCTTTCTTTTTGTTTTTCTTAATCGTATGTTGTTGTTGTAATGGCTGCTCTTCTATCCGATGTAAGCGAGCACTCAAAAACAAGCAATTCTTCACTTTCCTTCTCCTCCTTCTTTTTCTTTTTTGTAGCTTTGTGAACTTTACAGAGACAAAAGCGCGTATTGTGATGGTATATTGTTGTTGTTTTGTGCGACGTAGAACACTCGTTTGAGTCAATTCAGATTGGATGCGTGGGATGATGGCAGATGGCGTTCATGGGCAGCGGCGACGAAGAGGAGTAAAAGGAAAGCAAAAAGGGGGTAGGATGAGCTGGACGAAGAATGTGACATTGAGCAAGCACTGCTATTGCTGATATTATTGACATTTGATATTGATGAGAGAGCAGCGAGCGCCACAGCAAAGGACACGAGATAAGAAGCAAGGTGTCAATTATAGATGGCAACAGGCTGCTTTTCTTAAACATGCACGTGCGTGTGCGTTAACGCGATCAAGCAGAAAACAAGCCTGTTTTTATCTTCTCTTTCATCACTCATGCCGGCAGCTCTACAACGCACCTTGAAGAGAGAGAGAGAGACAGACAGAGAGAGGAGAAACAGAACACGTGAAAGCGCGTCTTAGCTGACTAGCTCGGCACCCTTCCGTGACAATGGACAAGAGAGACGCATCCGGCGTTGTGACACGTTCGCGCCATAAGAGTCCCAAAGATCTTATCACCTAATTGGATGTCACGCTGAAAACGCTTTGTTTGGTTGATTGGTTGAAAGAAAATGGACGAAAAATAATAGTAAAACAGAACAGAATCCAAGTCATAGAAGACAATGCACGCCTCGAAAAAAAAACTCGAATTCAAGAAGCCTTTGGTCAAAGCTTCAAGAGGGTGTCCTCACAACAGCTCATACTAGCGATGTTGACTGAGATGCCGCTACCTCTTACGCCGTGTGCCTTCTCTTTCCTTTGCCCTGTTGTGCCTCTCAAACAGCAGCAACAACACTAAAAAAAAAAAAAAATAGCATCCCAAATAGTTTACACGTACACATATGTAACACACACACAAGTAAACGCACCATCAAAAGCAGAGGCAACGCGAACGGAGGAAAAACACATATATATTTTTTCTGTGTACCTCTCCGACCTTTATCTTCTCCTCTGCGTGCCAAAGTTCAGAAAAAAAAAAAGAAGAAGAGCTCTATGTCACGCAAAGGAAGCGGAATGGCGCCAGCAAAGCGCATTAAACAACATGAGAATCAAACCCAATAACAGCTGCTTTTAAGCTTTATAGATATACAATACGTAAAGTAACACACAAAAAAAACACAGCGGACAAATCACGAATTGGGTCAGCAAATCTTTCTCTATCAGCTATGCTCGATAAGCAAGGCATTGTTGCCAACTTTAAAATATTATTTTTGTTGTTGTTGTGTTTTGGCGACTATGTTCTTTGAGATATAGAGCACTTGACGCACCACATCTGCAGCTAAGAGAAGCGCGCTTTTCAGCCACTAGAGAAGACAGTAGTATCTATCTCTTTTTTTACTCAAAAAGACCCCAGTAAAAAAGAAACGAAGCAAAACCAAACGAGCTATATTAAACAAGGTGAACACAACGTTTGTGCTGTAAACAAAAAAAAACGAATGAGCGGAGAAAAAAAAAAGGGGGAGTACATTGAGCGAGGACAAGACAAACAGGCTACCTAGTCCGATGTATTGTGTCGATGCGTGGATGCTCGCGTATTTCGCCTCAAACACACACACACACACACACACACAAGCACAAAAAAAAAATGAGAGGAGAAAGCATCAGAGTCCTACACGTTTCGATCCTTTGGCTGCACGTAGTCCATGTCCAAGGCATCAAAGATCTCCTTCTCTGAGAAGGCCTTAATGCGCTGCTTCTCCACAATCCTGGCCACCTCGCACAGCTCCGCCATCTCCGCCTTTGTCTTCTCCTTGCTCTTCTTTTTCAGCTTCTTCCCTGCGCTCGCCACTGCGGTAGTCGCACTCTCCTCAGCCTCCTCGGCCGCTGCGCTGTCTGGGTTGGTGTTGCCCGCCATCAACTCCCGAATCGACGCAAAGCCGAAGCGCGCGACACGTGTGATCATCTCATGCAGATTGTATGGCTTCTCCCCTGACACCTGCCGCTGCAGCTGCTGCTTGCGCGTAAACTTGCGAAACAGACCATACTCATTCAGAATACAGCGCTTCTTAATCGCCTCCACGCGCATAATCACGTTGAAGTTCTTGCTACCCGTGAAGTACAACATGGCGGCAGGGAAGCAGTTGGCGTCCACGTAGCGCACATCCAGCCGACGCGCACGAAAGCGCGGGGGCGGCGGGCTGGCAGCGGTGGCTTTACTTCCTGCTGGTGGCGGCAGCGCACGCAGGCGGCACAAGCCCATGAACTTCGTGGGTCCCTGTGCGAGTGTGGCCTCGATGTAGCGATCAGTCTTGAGTCCGTTCAGGAAGGCCGCCAACACTTCACTGGGCGGCAGCGGTGCCTTTCCACCACTCTGCGCACTGCCCTCCGCCGCACGGGTGCGGGTGAGGAGGACGTCAATGTCACCTGAGGCATCGACCTTGCGGCGGTAGCTGCCACACACCACAAGCTCGTAGTCCTTGCCGAGATACTTGCGCAGGCGCAGCTTCATAAAGGCCTCGTGCAATCGCCCTTCGTCGTGTGGGATGCGGTGGCACATATCCTTGTGATACACCAGTCCCACCCGCTGTGCGTCATTGAGGTGGAACCCGGCCTTGTGCGCGCTGCTCGTGCTCGCCGCCAGCCCCGCCGGCCTCCCTGTCGCCTTGTTGCTCATGTCCAGCTCACCCTTCTTCACCGCGTAGTCCTGCAACTCCTTGACGGTGGTGATGTTGTACTTTTTGAAAAACTCGATGGCCGTTCGTGGCCCGAAGCCGTGAACTTGAGTCAGTTCCCGAATCGCTCGAATCGGCGGCTCCGCCTCCAGCGTGTGCAGCTCAGCAAGATCGCCCGTCTCAAGGATCTCCACAATCTTTAACCGCAGCTTCTGCCCGACACCTGGCAGAAGGTTTTCGGGAGAGAGGACGTTGTTGCGCTTCGTCCGGTTGTCCTCCACGTCTCTGGCGCGGCGTTGGGCGGCTGCCATGACGGCCTCCTCGGTGCCTGGGGCGAACACCGGCGGTGTCCACTTTGGGTTGTCTTCCGGCAACGGTAGGAGGTTCGGTGGAAGCAGCTGAAAGACCTTATCCCCTCTCTTCAGCCGCTCCACCGTGTTGGAGTAGGACAGTGCCTTGTAGCGCTCACCCAGTGCGTTATTGATTTCCGCCATCTGGTCAAAGATCTGCAGGACACGCTCGCGGTGGTCTGGAATGTAAAGTGTATCGCGTGGATTGGTGCCCTTACCGCCCCCTGTCGTCGAGCCACTCGAGCCACCCTTGCCACCGCCGTTGCCGCTGGTGTTCGTCTTGGTCGGCTTCGAGGAGGAGGAGCCTCGTGCCGTGACAGCAGCAGCAGCAGCAGCAGTCGCAGTCGAGACGACATTGTGCGACTTCGCGACTAACGCAGCCAGTGACCGCGATACCCCAGTCGAGTCATCAGCACCGCTACTGCTGCTGTCACCGCTTTGGCCTTCGGCCGGCGAGGCGGCAGCAGCGACGTCCTCTGCGGTGTCGAATGGGGCACCACTTTCGTCTACTGCGTTGTCCACCTCGGGCATCGCGGCCATCGCCAGAGCAGCCGTAACTGCTGCCGCCACCTCGGCATCACGCGCCGTCTCCGACGCCGCCGTTGTGCCGCCGCTGAGCGTTGCGGCCGCTGGACCACGCGTTGGCGTGGACGTGGCTGCGACCACAGTAGCAGCCGGCGTATGAGCTGCCGCTTCCGGCTCTTCTGCTTCGGCGGCCGCGAGCGCTGTCAATCGCTTCTTCGTGGTCTTTGGCCTGCCCCTCTTCCCTGTGGCCTTCTCAGGTGTCTCGGCGGGGCGTGCCCCATCACCTGCGGCAGCGCCGCTTTTGCCCTCCGCAGCTGGCGCAAGAGTATCGACCGCTGCTGCTGCCTCATGGGCTGCCGGAGGCTGCGGTGCTTCTCCGCTCCTCTTCGCGGCCGCTCGCCCTCCCTTTGACTCCTGCTGCAGCTGCCACCGCCGGCGGATGATCTGCGCAGCGAGGTGCTTCTTCGCTGCTAGTGAGGATGCGGCGCCACCGTTGCGCGCACTCGCCGCGAAGAGACGCTTCAAGGCAGCCGCGGTGGTCTTGGGAGCCTCGGGTGCTGCCGCCTGACTCACAGGCGTTGGGGTGGTGTGCTCTACGTGAGCCTCCTCGACGCTGGTAGCTGGTGTTGGTGCTGACTTTGGTTTTCGTCCTCGCTTCCTCTTTACTGCTGTGGCGGCCACGTCACTCCCTGGCACAGCAGCATCACTCGCGATGGCTGTGGGAGTGGGTGCAGGTGTCGGAGAGGCTGGGCGACTTGCCTCGGCATCCGCATTCAAGGCAGCCGACACCGCCGCCTCCACGGCATCGACGTTACCCGATGCGGCTGCTTTTCTGCCTTTCTTTGAGATGTTCATCCTACGAGAAGGCGGCCGCGCTGCTGCTGCTGCTGCTGGGGTTGATACTACGTCAAGGGGTGTCGCTGCTTTTTCAGTGACCTCGGCTGAGGTGGGTGGTGCCGCCGCCGCTGCTGGGGCAGCCGTGCTACCATCCTCAGCTTTACCGGCCGCCTTCGCCGATGCTAAAAGCGAGAAGGAAGAGAGTCGCGTTGTAGAGGCGGCGCCGGTGCTGCCACTCTTCGCATTTGACGGCTTCACCTCCGCAGCCACGTGACGCTCGCGCGAGGGGGCGCTGTCGTCGTCCTCCGCAGCAGCAGCAGCCACCGCAGCTGCAATGGCCGCCTCGACTTCGCCTTTGGCCACCGCTGGCGTCGCCGCAGCTTTTGCGTTCAGGACAGCTGCTGGTGTGTCGGAGGCGTGCTCTGCTGGTGGAGTTGCGCGTCCACGTTTGCCACGGCGTGATCGCGTACTGCTGGATCGCGGCGGAGCAGCGTCTGCTAGAGGAGCAGCGGCAGCAGTTTCGATTTTAATAGCACTACTGGTGGCTGTGGTCTCTGCATGGACGGCGGCATCCAAGTCGATCTCCTCTTCCTCCACCTCGCCCTTTGCGACCACCACAGCAGCGGTAGGCAGCGGCGACGGTGTCCGGCTACTCTTACGTCCACGCTTTCCTTTCTGCTTCACGGCAACGGGTTCTCTGGTGACCTCACCTGCGGACCGCTTTGTGAGAACGCCGTCCTCGGTCAACCTTCCACTGCCACTCGCCTCCTCCTTCACCTCCTGCTGCAGGTTTGGTTTTCGCGCGGTGGCCTCCGCGGTCGGTGCAGGCGAGGGCGAAGGACGCGGCGAGGTCAGCCCCCGCGCAGACTTCTTTTCACTAGTGTTGTCCTCAACTGTTGCTGCGGGCACTGGCGTTGCCTTTAGCCCAGCCTCCGTGGTGGCCCCGACACTCTTCTTTCCCTCCGTTGTGCTGCACCTATCGGCCGCTGCCAGATCATCAAGCTGCCCACGATGATCTCCATTCAATCCAGGTTGTCTCGCCTTGCGTTTTTCTATTGCGTTCTCCCCTTCTGGCGCAACAGTGTTGGCGTTTTCCTCCGCCGCGGTAGCGCGGCCGTCGTGCGAGCCTCGCCTGCGCTTTGAACTGCGTGTGCGAGTGCTCCGTCGATGCTTCGTCAACTCGACCCCGACCACCGCGGCATCATGATCGTCATCGACAGCGTCAACACTCGGGCCCATATCGGCCTCCTCAGCGGCCTTTGCCGCTGACTTGACGGCGGCGGTGAGAGGGGTTCGTCTGGCGCTTCTGATGGGCTTGCTGGAGGAGGAGGAAACGAGCTCCGCCATGATGGCATCCGCATCCGCATCAGCGCTGTCCGCACCCTCCTCTTCCACAACAGCCTCGACTGCAGGCCTTAACGTAGCTGTCTCGCTCTTAGGACCAGCTGGAGGCCTCACCTCCACCTCCGTCTCCGCAGCCGCCCGCTTCCCTCTCTTTTTTCGCCCTTTTGCGATGCTGGGGAGGACTGGGCTGCTCGCCGCATCTGGAACCTCAATAGCAGCCACAACCTCCGCTGCTGCCGATGCCAGAGGCGCGGGAGCCGCTGGCGGCGGTACTGTCGCTGCTGTTGGGTTTCCCCCACGCTTGCGATGTGCACCGCGACGGTGACGCAGCTTGGTGGTCGTCGATGGATCAGCCGCAAGCGCAGCAGCAGCGCTGGTAGTAGCCATTTGGGAGCTGCTGGCTTCAAAGCGGCGAGACACGTTCAGCGTCAAGGCAACAGAGGCGGCGTGAGATGGTAGAGTTCGAGGGCGGAGAGTCAAGCCGCCGTAGGCCCTGTGCCGGGCAGCGAGGGCGAGGAGGCTGTCATGGGTGAGGCCGCGGCGACGACGGAAAAAGGCGACGCCCGTGCGAGAGATGCCAGCAGAGAAAGAGAAACGCATTTAACTGAAATCAGAAAAAAAAAGAAATAAATAAAAAGAGGCAAAATTACAAATTACCAGATGTTAGAAGATTAAGACAATTACTATCAACTCCTTGCTTAAAGGGTTTACAAGTACACGTCGATGTATTGCTTTTCTCACACGTAGTCTAGTGTGGGTACAACTTTTATTTTCCCTTTGTTTTGCTCCCAAAAAGAAAAAGTTAGTGTGTAGAGAGGTGTGCAACGGTGAAGCAGGAGTAGAGATGATGGCTGAAGGGATGATGTTCTTGTTGAACGTGTATGGTACTGTAAGAAGATGTTTTTTTCGTGTTCATAAAGGGCAATCTTCTTTTTTTTTTCTATAGATGAGCTACGCTGTGTAGAGAAGAGTGTCGGAGAAATGTGCGATAACGGAAATACGAAGAGCTGCTACTCAAGCGATGTGAAAGTAGCGAATAGTGGTGAAGTTGTAAAGCGCTAAGAAGTCTTGTACTGCAAGACAGACCCAGCGTTCTCCTCACTATCCCTCCCTCAGCTTTTAAACGCTTCTTGAGTAGCCTTGATATTCTCTGCGAAAAACTTTCCCTCACGCCTCTTGTGTATCTTTCTTTTATTGGGTATTTGTATGTGTGTATTTCTATATTGTGTATGGATATATAAGTGCTCTAGCTCTCCCAGTTGTTGTTGTTGTTTTATTTTTTGTTTTTTTGATTTTAGTTTCGGGGTGGGAAGGCCAGGAGCACGTTTCAGCGAAAGGGGGTGATGATCTTTCTATACCTCTGTAACACTACATAGTGGGTGGAATAGATAGAATTATAACCTCACAGGAGGCTCCCCTATGTATATATATTTGTTCTTTTCGCAAGCTGGTTCCTCGCGTGCGTTAATGCGTTGGAGCAAATCGGAAATTGTCGATACAGGAAAAAGAAAGCAGGAGATGGTTGCAAAGCATTGTTTGAAAACAGAAAAAAGTACTTGCGGATTGCCCTACTCGAGATGTGGTGTTGCGCGTATACATAGAGCACAGACGTCATACATGGGGGCGAGAGGAGGAGACACACCCACATGAGAAACGAACGTTTTTCATTTTTTATCTGTCTATATGTTTGAAAGCTAAAAGAGCTATGCGAAATAGATCTTTGAAAGGCGTTCTGAGTTCAGCGTGCCAGCATCAGTTACAAACGCTCTTCATATATGTATATACTAGTATTTTTCTGGATATTTTTGTTAGGGCACTTAAATTGTCGCAGACACAAACTCATAGCGTACTCGAATGTGAATTTCAAAGTCCAGAGGCTTCTGCCATTCCAACTCCCCTCGCACCTTGGGAGAAAGAAAAGTCTCCACAGGAAACAAGATCTCGCAATCTCCCGCCCGCATAACATGAAAACACCTACTTATAATTATTATTTTTCTCGGGATACTTAAGTCCGTTGTTGCTATTGCTGCTTGGCGCGGTTGCTGCTCTTCTCCTTGCTTTGAGTGGTGCGCATGCGGTGCGTTGTGCTGACACCCCACGACTCATACTCCTCCAGCAATCGCACCAGTGCAGGCGTTAGGCGAGGCACAAGTCCACGATGCATGTTCGTAAAGGACACGGACATGAGGTCGAAAGCAAAGGACATGTTGGCGTAAGGCGAAGTCGTTGGCAGAGAAACCTCTAAGCTGCCTGCCTCTTCGGCTTGATGGCTTGCTTGACGCTGTGGTCCTTCTTCCCTCTCCTCCCTGTCAGCCTCTGTTGAAGCTGCACGTGTGCCCTCGCTGACCTCTACCGCCTCGGCCGCTGCAGCTGCACCACGTGGCCGGCTTTGGCACACAAGATCAACCGACCGGCCGCCAAGCTGCTCAGACGACAGCCCTGGCAGCTTCGGGTAGCGCTGAGAGAAGTGATTCAGCACGACAAATTCCGCCTGCACCGCCGCGCCGATCTCGAGGGCCTCCGGCAGCGTCGAGTGCTTCTTCCGCACCGCCTCGCCCTCAAACCCGGGGCCGAAGGTGGCCTCGTGAAGAAGAATAAAGACCGGTGGCGTCGTCAACGGCATCGGTGACGTGGTCGCGGGCGCGCACTCCGCTCTGCAGCTTCTCTCTCCAGCTGTGAAGGCGCGACTTCGCTCAACGAGGAAGCGGGAAGGTCGGGTGTCGCCGGAGAAGAGGAAGACGCGTGAGGCATCCGGCAACATCCCTGGAGACGCGTGCGACGACGCATTCGTTGCTGCGGTGGCGTCCGTAGAGAGAGCAGTGCAAAAAGGAAAGCGAAGCAGCAGCGCGTGAGCGTTGGCGGGGTGGTCCACCGTGATCACCTCTGCATCCCACCTCATCGCACCGACGCATGGAGGGCTGCATGGGCTGCGCAAGAGCGATGCTTCGTTGCCGTCCTCCGTATCTGCGAGCTGCTGTTGCTGCTTCTGTCGTTGGTGTGTGTGTACGTGCTGGGAAATGTGCGTGTTCCACTTGCGGAGCTGTGCTTGAAGGAGCGGTACCGGTACGACGTGCTGCTGCTGCTGCTGCGCCGCAGCGTCGATCACGTGGTGCCTCGATCCACACCGATGACCAACCTTATCGTCTGGCTTCATACCTTTGTGGCTGCCCCCTTCCTGCGCCGCATACCGCATGTCGCATGCAGCACTGTTCTTTAGTGCCTCTGCCGTCACCTCTCTCTCGCCTGATGGCTCCATAGTCGTCGTCGCGACCTCGTGGCCAATCGCGCTGCGCAGGGGAGGTGGCAAGAGCTCAAACGCGCACTCCTCATGCAGCCACTCTCTGTACGGCGCGGTCTGTCCCCACGCGTGCATCACGAACTGATAGACCTCCGTCGGACACACAATTAGCAGCTTTGGTGACTCGCTCGACGGTGATACACTTTGCTGCGACAAGTAGTGGTGGCGGAGGGTCAAGAGGGAGAGCAGTCCTAGATGGTGGTCGGCGTGTGCGTGCGAGATGAAGACAAGCACCACGTCCAGCACAAAGCTGCGCAGTCCATCCTCCGCCGCGCCACGGGTGTCCTGCCGCCAGGTTTCCTCTCCTAATTCCTTCGGCGTCTCGTGACCTGCATGCAAGGGAGATGTCGCAGCGTTGCATGTCTGCATCATCGCGGCTGCACGGCGGTGAGGGTGATGTGCTTGTCGGTCCCGCGCGCCGCCCCGCACGCCCTCGCAGAGCGACGCCAGCTGACCCGCGCTGCCTTCACCAAAGTCAAGGATGATCACCCCTCGCCGGAGCTCTGTGCAGCGTGAGGGCAAGGATGCTGAAGGCGAAGAAGAAACATTCGTCAGGGGCACCTCAGCTTGGCTTGTACGGGCCACTGCGTCTCTTTGCACGCAGCCAGCTTCTCCTGTGAGATGGCCACGCTCTCCGCCTCCCGCGCAACACACGGCCCTGTCATCACCCGCATTGTGGGCTTCACCTATGCTACCCTCCACCCCGCCGAAGCAGCAGCGAGGGAGGAAGAGCTCAAGATAGGTGCCACTCACATTGCGGTACTTGCTCGGTACCGCAGAGCCGGTTCCGAGGAAGCCCAACGCACCGCCACCACCGAGCGCGCCGCTATCAATCCCATTCCTAGCATCGCTGAAGCAGTGGCCATCCTTCGACATCTCGTGTCTCTCTCCCTTTACGTCAACACGTTCCTCACGCGCTGCCGGTGCGGTAAGAGCAGACGGCGACATCGAAGCAAGAAAGCCACCTGAGAGAAGCGCCAGCGCTGAGGCGGGTGTCGGATACGGCAGCAGGGACGTCTGACCGTCTATAACGGCCAAGTGTCGTGCCGCTGCGGCTGGGACGGGCCTCGTCGTCTTGCCCGCATGCGTCATCACTGCCTTCTGAGGCGCAGACGACGACGAGGGGGAAGAAGGAAGAGGTGGCTGAGCTGCGCATTGATCCTTCACCTGAGGAGCACTGCTCGTGGGTGTCGGCGCGTTTGCGTGAAGAGGCGCCGCGTGACCTAGCGCGTCCTTCTTCTCTCGTTTCAGTGGTGGCGCGGTGGAGGCAGGCTTCGCCGGTGAACCTTTGCTAGTCTGCTTGCTAGAGAGCTGCACGGCTGCTTCGGGGACGCACCGCAGCTTGAGCGAGTACGGCCAGTACTCCACTGGTTCTTCAGTTGTAGAGGGCCGAGCGGCACCAGCAGACGCAGCCGACGACAACGCCGTGCTGACCTCGGCACCGTCGTTTCCACGGCGTGATGGAGATGGAGTAGCACTCAGACCTGTAGAGGTGAGAGTCCAACTGCCCGCGCTGCGGATATCGCTGCCGTGCAGAGGGAAGAGAGACGGGGCCAAATGATGCAGGTGGTAGCGGTGCACTAACGCGGTTGGAAACGCGGTGTAGTGACGCTGGACGAAGCTGGTAAAGAGATGCCAGGTGTGTGGTGGCCCAAACGACCGGTGTGGACTGGTGCGCGTTAGATCGCCGATCGCGCCCAGGCCATCTCCTGCTGGCGCGGTGGGCATAGAAAGGCTTTCAGAGGCTCTTTCCTCCGCGCTTGCTGCCACAGCCGCGTCTTTGACCTCAGCGTCCTCCGCAAGGTCGCTGAGAGTGAAGGAGAGAGAGGGGTCGAGACTCACCTGCACTGCCGTGCATGCCTTTGCGTGTAGGCCCTCGCTGCTACGCTCAGTGTGGTGCATGACATCTGCGAAAATGAAGGAGTTGTACGCAGCGTAGAGGTTCGTATCGGCCGCTGGCATCGAAGGTGCCGAATTCTCACTGCCAAGGGCCTGCACCGCACCTGGCTCTTGCTGCACGACCCCCACGCTCGCAGCCTCCCGACTACGCTGGAAATTCTCAAAGTACGAAGACGGCTGCACGTGCGCGACGTGCCGCACCGTAAGCTGGCGTGGTCGTTGGACAAAGGAAACAGCGCGTTGCCCCTCTGTCCCGGATGGCACGGCAGCACCATCAGCATCATCGGTGTTTTCCACGTCGTGGTAGTACGCCAGGTGAGGGAACTTTACCCGTAGCAGCTTCAGTAAAGCGCCACCGTCGCACGCAGCACCGCTCGGGGCATCCTGCACGTCACCAGCCTCACCTCTCGTGTTCTTGTTCTCGGCAGTAGTATCACTGGTGCGGCCCAAGAGGGACCCCAGCGCGTGCCGCACATCTTCTGGAGCATCACCGTCCAGCACGAGCGAGACGTACGCGTGACGGGTTGCGCCGGTGGGTCGCATCACCTGCGACGGATGGACCCACCGTCGCGCGCGTGCCGCGTCGACAGAATTTGCGTTCGCCATGGGCGTGGAGTCGTCAGACGCTGACGGAGCTGTCCCCTGTTCCGTCGAAGCTCCTGTTTGCGTGGATGGCTTCGCCGATGTTGTGCAGGTCGTTGACTCAACGTCGTCCGCCTCCACCGAGATGCCGTGCTTAAGCTGACCATACTTGGGTCCGGAGCGCACCCCAAGCGCACGCGCCGCACCGGCATCAAAGGCAGCACCTGGCGCGACAACAACGGCGTACCCCAGCACCACCTCGCTGCTGTCTGGCACCGCGTACATCGAGGCGTCGGTAGTTTGGGGCTCTCCCTCTTCGTTGCGTTGGAGCGCAGGTTCACGTAAAGAAAAGAGCGATGCAGACGCAGACCCCACGCAGCCATCCTCCTCAAGCAAAGCAATCGTCCGTCCACCCTTACCACCAGATATGCGAAAGGCCACCAAGAGGCTCTGCCCACTCAACGGAATTGTGGCGTGGAAGAAAGGCGATTCTGGCGGCCTTCCATCGCGACCGGCGCAGGTTGCCTCGGCGACTTCAACGAACTCCACCAGATTGCCCGCTGTTGCGGCTTTGACAGTGGCGGTGAGGACGGCCCTCGTCGGCGCAGATGCCTGCGTGCACGCTAACGCGCCGTGCAGCTGCCGGAAGAGCATGGGACGGTACTGGAAGTAGTGGAAGCGCAAGGCAGTCAGAAACCCACGGAGTCCCTGCGACTGGGCGGACGCACCACCAGATGTAGAGGCGCAAGGATAATCCACAATGACGCTGGGACCGAAGAAGGTTGCCTGGCGCGACCCCGCATCGTTGATCGTGAAGAGCATTCCCGGTAAGCCCATTGCGGCAGACGCCGCACCCACCGCACAGCCCTTCCCCGTAGCCCTCGAAGGCGACACGGTAACCTTCTCGAAGCTGCCGGCGTCATGCACAGCACCCGTTGTCGCCGCGCAGCTTCGCGCTGCGCTGTTCCATCGGGTAAAGCAAAAGCAGCGCACCTTCTTCAGTTTAATGTTGGCCTCGGAGCTGAAGCGCTGCGCACCTTCAGGACAATTGAAGAAGATGTAGCCTTCATTGCCGCTGGACCCGGTGTCCGCCGTGACGTGCGGTGCAGCCGCCGCCGCTGCTGCTGCTGTGGAGGAAGCACCTGGCGGAGGTGTTGGGCGAAGGAGCGTAGCGAGGTGCAGAGGACCTGTGGTGGGCCAGGTGGGTCGCGGGGCGTGGAGATAGGAGGACCAGTTCCACGGTGCAGCAGAGGCTCCTGCTGCTGAACCTTCGTGTGCGTGTGCATGACCTGTCGAACTATCAGAAGAGCCTTCATCTTTATGTGTGGAGAAGGAACACCTCTCTGCTGTTGTGTCCTGCACAGACGATCCTGCCACCACTGCCACATGAGACAGCGTTCCCGTGCGCTGAGTGTCTCTCTCTGTCGTGGACGCTGTTGATCCCGTGGAGGATTCCAGAAAGACGGGATGGTCCAGCGGGCCATAGTAGCAGCATCCTCCGTACCCGTTGGGTGTGTCGGAGCCCAGCAGCTGAAAGTAATGCGACATGTTTTGATGGGGTAGAAAATGGAGAGTGAAAACTAGAGCAAGCGCAGAGGATCTTCAGCAGTTAATGATGCAAATCAAGAGCATAAAAAAGAAAGAGTGCGTAGATCTAGATACAGCAGCGGCAGTAGAGGAGTTGGCGCGGAAGGCGACGTCCTCTCTCTCTCTCTCTTTCTATCTATCTCTTTCTTTCTCTCGCCTCGTGCTGCTCGTTGAATGCAAGTGGCCCTCCGGCAGGTTTCACTGCACAAAATGCGTGTACCTCTTGAGAAGTAAGGGCAGAATGTTGGCACATGCGGGCAGCGTATGCCAGATCAAATATTTGATAACACAGCGGTTGGCAAGGAGACGAAAAGTGTTGAAAAGTGAGAAAGACCGTCGTCTGATTTGCTTAACTTTCATACTGCAGAGAAACGCAGGCGTAGGCATCGGTGCCCAGGTACAAGGACAAAGCCATCTTCATCGGGAAGTGGCCCTTGCGTCGTGGCACATTCAATTTGTTGATGGTTAAAATAACCTGCCAGAGATGAAGTCTCGGGGTGCTCTGAGTGCTCGTGTTTGCGTGTACCTGAGTGTAAATAGCTGGCCCTTCGCTGAGGATATTCGCTCCACAGCCTCTACGAGAATAAGCAAACGATTGGGTGACAGCGGAAAAAAAAAAAAAGAACGCTCGAACGCACTCATCGGAAAGCATCTGTAGCATTCTTAATAAAGAGCACAATGACGCTCCCGTTTGTGTGCTTGCATGGCAAAACGTTCTTCGCTTCGTTCGTTTCAATTTTTTTTTACTTCGGAATTGTATTTGTTTATTCTAGGTTTGTTTGTTTGTTTGTTTGTTTTTGTAGACTGTGGTAGAGAAAATAGGAAAAGAGCAACAACAACAACAATTCACACCGGGGGGCCACTTCAACACGCCAGAGACGCGCCCTACCCTCATAGCGTCTCTGCGTGAGCCAACCCCACAACAACGCACATAACAACAAACGAAAGAAGATAAACGCCACTACAAGCAGAAGTGGGAGAGGCGCAGTGGCAAGACTGTCTTTCTTGTGTGCGTGTACATCCCTTTGTGGGCCCTGACTCCCCCACCTCTTCTTCGTTGTTCATCGAAGTGAAGACTAAAAGAAAACTCCGGCAGAGAGAGCATAACAAAGGAAAGAAATATCGGGGCGGGGAAAATCAAACAAAGAACAATTTGCATAGTGCAGCTCGCTTCTTGTAAACAGCACCACAACCTTTCTTCATTCCTCTCGCCATAACTATCACAACACACTCGCTTGCGTGCTCCTCTGTTCTGTTCACCGTCATTCTGTACCTTCTATATTTCACTCACTCGATTACTTCGCCTCGTTGGGAGACTCGCTGGCTGCCACACCGGTGGCCGCATCCGCCGTCGCCGGCTTTGTCGCCTCTGCAGCGGCAGCGTCGCCCTTCTCCTTCGTCTCGCTCTCCAAAGCCTCGCTCAGAAGCCCTTCGGCGTTCATTAGCACCCAGGAGGGCAGCATAAGCTCGGCGTTCGTCACGAGCCTCGGCAGCAGCATCATCTTCAGCCCCAGCGTGAAGAGGCGGAAGGCCGCCTCCTGCGGTACGCGGGCCACCTCACGCGTCAGCATCACCAGTGCCTGCGCCTGACGATCCCAGGTGGGGTAGTACGAACGCGAGGCCCCGCCCCGGTAAAAGTCGCGCCGCTCAGACCAGAAGCTTTGCTCGTCGCCGTGGATTGCCTCGGCGTCGATGAGGCGTGGGCACTGATTGTGGTCGGCCTTGTAAGCCGCGAAGTAACCAGGCGTGTAGTCCACCGCGACCGAGGAGCGAAGGTGGTGTGTGCGGCCACCACGTCGTGTAAGGTAATCTCGCTGAATGACGCGGAGGTGTGGGGCGACGAGACGGGTGACCTTCGACGTTGCTGCGACTGCAGTCTTGACGGACATGTTACTAAAAGTGAAATTATATGTGTATATATATATATCTAAAAGTACGGAGAGAGAAAGCGAAAAATGCTGGTGACGGGTTTGTTTATGTTGATCTTGAGTTGATGGATGCGGTGCACTTGTGGGTCACCGTCCTCCTTCCCGTGTGCGTGTGTGTGTGTGTGTGTGTGTGTGTGTTTGGGTATGTGTATGCGTGCTCTCGTGCCCAATGAGCTGAAAAAACAAAAAAAAAAAGGAGAGGCAACCAAAGAAAAGGCGTAGGGTGGAGAGGAAAGAAAGAACGAACAGCGGACGATTGACAAGAAGAGAGAAGAGGCCACGTAGTCGCTTCACACAAAGACACACACTCAAACGTGTGGGCAGATCTGACGGGGCAGCCAACGCCAGCGTCCCTTCGTCCCTAATTTTGCTCTTTCGTAACGGCCTGTGCCATATAATGGAAAGCAAACGCATGGGTGTTGTTATTGTTTTTCGCATGAAAGTGAGATTCGAAGTCGACAACAAACGTTGAAGTTCACAAGTAAAAACAGAAAAAGCTGTCGACTGAGCTACCTAACTCACGTGCTTACCAGTATTCGTATGTGTCATCGTTAAACGTATGTGCGATACTTATCGCCACAGGTTTCGTAACATTATCCACAATTAGTATTTCTTTAAACGTTGGTTTGCCTTTTTTTTTTTATCTGGTGCTTCCAGCGAAAGCGCAGCAGGAGTAATGAAGAGACAAAGAGAGTACAACAGAGAGAAAGTTATAGTTAACAACAATATTTAAAACGATAAGTCTTGTCGTCTAAGAAAGAAAACAAGTATGGTAAAGGCTTAGCGTAGATGGAGGCATGCGGGGCCACCGCGCACCTTCAGCCAAACAAGAAAGAGGCTACAAAAAGCGAGTGGAATCCGGCCTCTCTTGCCTCCGCTCAATAAACCAAAAAAAAAATAAGAGAGATAACACTATGGTCCAGAAGTTATAGGTAGCGGCATGAACTCTAGCCTACAAAGAAAGGAGAAAAGCAAAGCCTCTGTCTAAACCGAGAGAGAGAGAGTATCTACGATACCTTTTATGCCAACAACGAACATGCGTAATGAAGGACGGAGCCTTGCGATACGAAAAATAATAGAGTGCGGGCTGAGACACAGCACTTCCTTTCTTCCACCCAGAAAGAGGCAAGTAGCGTCACTCGTGCCCTCTGGCTAGGAGCAGCTCACAGTTTCGGAAAGAGACCAAACAAAAAGAAACAAAGGAGATGTTTTGCTATATTGTTGTGGTGGTCGAGAAAGTCTTCCTACCGATGCAGAAGCCGCACCACCACTTCGCGTGTTCTCCTCGAGGGAAAAAACTTCTCACAGTGCTTTTTTTTTCGGCACACACACACACACCCACATACATACATACATTACGGGTGAACGCGAAACAAGTCCTTGACCGCATCGTACGCCGGCGGTAGCTCCTTGCCCAGCAGGCGATGGGCGGCAATACACCCGATCGGGTCACACGACTTCGCGCCTTTGCCGTTGCCCGCAAGTGCGCAGAAGAGTCCCCTGCCATCGACGCAGTCCACATACGGCAGCCCCGTCACCGTCGTCTCCTTCATGCAGCGCACAATGCAGAAGTCGCGAGGGTTCTGTGGGTTGTAGTTGTCCACCAACGGCCACCGCGGATAAATCCCAGACAAAGCAGTCGCCATGTACTGCACACACGGCTCCTGCAACGTCAGCTCCTTGCCCTCGTCAAACCAGGCGATGGCGCCTTCAAGCTTGTGGGCATCCACGCGCTGCACCGCGGCTGCCGGCGGACCAGCACGGCCCATCTTCACGTACCAGCCCTCTCGGTCCGCGTAGTAGCGCGGCGGCAGCGTATAAATCTTCTCGTCGTCGTTGGTGCCTGTTGTGCGGATCATGCTGGGGCACTGCTCACTGGCCTTCACGTTGGCCGCGTGGTCGTCGCCGTGCGGCGGCGCCACGTGCAGCAGCACCACGAATTGAGGATAAGGTTCTACCTTGGACGTCACAGCATCTGGAAGCAGTTTGTGGTACCCTGCAAAGCACGCCGTGGCCACCAGCACACGGCCAGCGCGGTATGTGTGCTCCGCGTCCGTCTTCACAGCGTACGCGCCGTCATCGCCACACTCGATCTGCACCACAACCTCGCGCACGTGGCAGAAGCAGCTCGCAGGCGCAA